>APFE030804000.1:67460-80312 GCA_000404065.3 Pinus taeda
CTGCTGGTCCATCATGCAATTCCTGCAAAACCTTTTGTGCTTTAGGTTTTTCAAGGCATCTTAATAAAACAGAATCATAATTTTGCCTAAAAAGCACATCATCAATAATGGTAAAAAAAAAATCTTTCAATCTTATGGCCCTTTTGTTTTTGTAGGACAGGTTGGGAGGTGCATATCCATTTTTCAAATAAAATATTAAATCAGCATTTTTTTATTGTGATTCAGAGTCAATGATACTTATCTGGTTGATTGTTTCAGATTGATCCGTATCGCTTGATTCCGGAACGTTGGATGCTCCTGCTAATAACCTGCAAAAACCTTGGCCTCTAACAATCTTTGCTGGTTTGATCTCTAGGTCATATTCTTGAAGTGTTGTCACCCAATTTGCCCTTTTTTCTCCCAATTCTCTTTGGCTTAATAGTTGCCTAACTGAGGAGAAAGGAACTATAACCTTTGTATGGGCTTTCAAAAGGAAGGGTATGTAATGTTTAACCGCTTTATATACAACAAAGACGTGTTTTTTTACTTCGGAGTAGTTTAATTCTGCACCTTGAAGATTTGAACTATAGAATGAAATAGGTGCTTCCAAATTGTGAATGTTGATCTGTGTAAGTACTGCAGCATAAGAGCAATCGGATGCGATGGTATACAATGTAAAATGATTAGAAAAATTTGGAGTATTTAGAGCCGGGGCATTGATTATTGATTATTTTATTAATTCAAACGCTTCCTTTTCTGGTGATCCCCATTTAAAGACTGAATTTTTCTTAATCATAGTTTGAAGTGGTAAAATAATCTGAGAAAAGTCTGGAACGAATCTTTTGACAAAATTGATTTGGCCTAAAAATGACTACATGGATTTCTTATTGTGAGGAAAAGGGATTTCAGAGATTTCTTTCAATCCTGTCCTGGATCGATATAGAGCCGTCTTTAGAACATAAAGCCTAGGAGCTTACCTTGATCAAGAGCGAAAAAGGATTTCTTAGGGTTTAGAGAAATACCATATTTTTTACAATGCTGAAAGATTTGGTTCAAATCATGCAAGTGGTTGGATCTCTCTTTAGAAAATACAGTAATGTCATCTAAATAGACGACTACTGTTCTATTAATTAACCCTTTGAAAGCGATATTCATCGCTCTTTGAAAAGTGGCTCCTGCATTAATAAGTCCGAAAGGCATTTTCTGATATGCATATGTTCCCCACTTTGTTCTGAATGTGGTTTTGAGTCGGTCGTCGGGATGGACCAAAATTTGGTTATACCCTGAAAACCCGTCCAAGAAGGACATTAACTCTGAGCCTGCCACTGATTGGAGTATCTGCTCCATAGTGGGTAACGGGAAGTTATATTTTAAACTTGCCTTATTTAAATTTATGAAATCAATACAAATCCTTATGTCGCCATTTTTCTTTCTGACTGGTACCATATTGGAGACCCAGTTTGAGTGTCGTACGGGAAAAATAATTTTAGCTTTCAAGATTTTATTGAGTTCCAATTTTATTTGACCCTCTAAGATTGGATGTATTTTTCTCAGCTTTTGTTGAACTGTTTTCTGTTCGGGAAGCATTGGGATAGTGTGATGAATAATAGATGTATCATACGTTTTTAGATCATCATATTTCCAAGCGAAAACATGTTTATTCTTTCGTAATAGACTAATGAATGCTTCCTTTTCCTCTATGGAAAGTCCTAATCCTAAATTAATGTTTTGAGGATTTTGTTCGGTGCCAAGGTTTATTAATTCAAACCTTAAGGTAGAGCTTTGGATCTTTGTATTAGGCATAGGTTTAAACCTGTCTTTAATATCGTAAAGGTCTTCAAGCTTCACCACGCACTTTGGGATTGAGTTTTCTTCATGTTTATCTCGCATTTGAATATCATGCTCGTCTTCCTCAATGATTTGATTATCATAGGATTTTTCGGAGGTCAAAAATTGTAAAATGTCATCATCGTGGTTAAACACTCTCCAATTGGTTACATTGTCAGGAATGGATGGCCTAAAAAGTAATTCTACTGAAAACCTATCTGGACTATAGTCTTCAGAAGGGAGTAGCTTAGAAGCGACATTGGCTAGCAAGTCGGCTACCGAATTTTGTGACCTGGGAATGGAAGAAATATTGAATGCTAAAAAATGGGATGTTAGCTCTTGTACCAGCGATTGATAATGCTTAAGATGGTTTGAAAGACAATGAATTGTATTCCTTACCTGTTTAACGATAATCTCAGAGTCACCAAAGACCTTTAAGTTTTGAACTTTGAGGCCGATCGCTTTATATAGTCCTTGGACTAGCGCTTCGTACTCAGCTGTGTTATTGGTGCATTCAAATTCTAATCTAGAGGACAGCATTATTTTTTCTCCTTGTGGGCTGACCAAAATGCATCCTGCCCCTGATCCTTCACTGGACTTAGATCCATCAAAATATAAAGACCAAAATAATTAATTATCTACAATTTTTGTTAAAACATTCTCAGTAACATTAACGCATTTAGACCTGTCGGTCTGTGAAAAAATTTCAATTTGTGATGCGAAATTGTTGACTGAGAAAGGAGATGGCTGGGAAATATAATTGCCGAAAAATGACTCGGAAGAATAATTTCCTAGGATATTGTTGTTGAATGCAACCGGTTGATTTTCCTGTTCAAATTCCGTAACAGTGTGGGTCATATGTTTCTCCCGATCAATCTTTATTTGATTGGGCTTGCCTTTATAGGGGAGCCACATATGTGACCAATCAGTGGAGATATACCCATGGAGCTTTTCTGACCAATCCCTGCTTAAAATCAACCCATAGAATTCAACTATATCGGCGACTAGGATGTCAATCCTTTCGACTATTCTTGGGTCTGCCGATAACCTGATCATTATAGAGTTTATTTCCCCTAGAACTTGAACTTTAGTTCTATCTAACTGCACAATGTGAATAGAAGACTTCTGGGGTTCTCTATTCAGTTTAGAGCAAACTGAAGCAGGCATTATATTCGAGGATGCCCCAGAATCAATTAAGAAGTTGTGTAGATTTCGATTATAAATTTCATAAGTCAAGAGGAAAGGAGGGGTATGGGAGTTTGATCTATCTCCAATCAGAATTGTGTCAGTTGCCTCAACTCTACCAGCAGGGGGTTGTCCTGATTCGCTTGCAGCTTTAGTGGTGGGAAGAGGTGAAGAGGGAATAGCGTTAAGTTCTTTGAGTAGTAATTTTTGGTGATGTTTTAATTTACTAAGTTCAAACATGGTGATGTTTGCCTTAGTTTTCTTCATGTCATCGACAATGTTGTAATCCATCGAATCAGAAACTACCAATGTTTTAGATGACGAAGGTTTAGTAGAGGATGATGGTTGATTATTAGATACTATCGCGGCTGGCTTTCTAACTGGTACCTTTTCCTTTACAGTATTGGTTCCAGTGCTCCTTTTCTTTGGATTAGCTTGAACAGGTTTGGGAGTACCTTTACTCCTTGTAGTGACAGGAAAGGCTTCTTGCTCAGTGTCAATATTGGAATTAGGGAGTATAAAGTCCCACATCCTGTGACATTCAACTACTTCCTCTTCTTCTTCTTCAGATGGTGTAACTGTTTCTTCCTCTTATTCTTCCTCACGATCCGAGTCTGCATATGATATAACATTTGGAGGTTTGGACTCGGGTTTCTTGAAATTCCTATATGGTTTCTTTGTTGAGGATTCTGATACTTGTTTCTTGATCTCAACCATTTCGTTCGACATGGTTTTAAGGACCTTTTGAAGGCCCTCCATGTCATAGGGATCCTTAGTATTCTTTTTCTTAGAGTCATCTTTAAAGGACACTTTTTTAGATTTTCTTTCTTCCAAGGTAGTTTTCTTTTCTAAGGCGATTACGCTTTTTTCCACAGCAAGGGCTTCCTTCATGTTTTCGGCCAATGTCGGCTGTTTAGCCCTATCAAAAAATATGGAAATGTTTGAAGGCAAAGCAGTGATATACCACTCGCTTCTAACTTGTTCGCTTGGCTTATCATCAGTGGGGATTTTGTTCAAGAGTTTGTTGAATCTGGAGTTGAACTCCTTAATGGGTTCTCTTGACTCGATCCTTAAATTGGAAAGGTCATGGAAAAGTGTAGCTAAGGATCTGTCATCGCCGTATTTGGTGAGAAATTGTTCCTGGAAGATATTCCAACTCGTGATGGATCAAGAGGGCAAGGAAAAGTACCAAGACCCTGCAGATCCTTGTAGTGAATAGGGAAACAATATTACTACCACATCTTCTTCAGTGACTCCCTTTAGATTGACTAACAGCATAAAATTGTTAATATGTGCTTCTGCAGAAGTTCCAGCATCTGGATTGAACTTGGGTAACCATTTTTTGGGGTAATCGGGTAAAGGATGTAAAGGTGCAGGCATGGTGACCGCACCAGGACAACTCCATGGTCTTTGGGCCATTTTCGGATTACCACTGATTGCTTGTGGTGTTCTAGGTGCCTGAGGGGGAGGTGGAAGTACAGACTAAAAAGATTGTGATGCTTGAGATGAAGTCCCTTGGTGAACAACGATATGAAGTGGTGAAGTGGGTGTTTGACTTCGCACAGGTGATGATGAAATGGAGGATGATGGAGAAAAGGTTTCACTACCAAAAACTTCAGCGATCTTTTTGATCCTTTTCCTTTTGGGTGGTTCAATACCTAGCTTTTCGCTTTGGAGTCTGGTAAGGTGAGGGGCTAAGCGAATTTGCGAAGTCTGACTGCCTTGTGATACTTCAGATCTAGGAGGGGAAATTGAGAAGCCTTGAAGTTTCTGGATAATGGATTGAACTTCAGGGGACTCCGGACTTAAGTGTTCTGAAGTATGATGTAATTGAGCAGTAGTGGTTGATTCCTCTTCGTCTCGTCTGGATACTGGAGATTCAGAATGCGAACAAGATGTCCGAGGAGAGGTAGAGGGTGAATTACGCTTTGAATGGTTTGTAGGTGTTGGCTTACTCTCCATTCATAGCAGATGGCCCTCCTTCTAGCGCCAGAAATGTTGAGGCCCCGAAAATCGCTACCACAACATTGGGGGATAACCACCCTGTCCGGTCCTTAGTACAACTCCTTTTCCGTTTGGGATGGTGGCTCCGACTGGAGATAACGGGACCAGTTTCCCGATAATAAAATAAAAGGGATGGATGGGTGATGAATAGTTTGCTTAAGTGACAGGCGACTGACTAGCTTATTCTATTGACAGAAATAGGGAAACTAATACTAATCCCGGGAACAACTTATTCATTTGGAATGCAGCGTTAAATAACCTTTATCTATCTAACAGGCATGTAGATGACTCTGTAAAATAAATAAGATACATTCAATCATTTAAAGGTTACTTCATATGAATTGTCACAATGAAGCGATAAATACAAATTACTGCATTCACTGCTTATATCATCAATACATATATATGATTGAAAGAGAAGCATGCGATAAACAACCAATAGTGGAATGCATAAAGAATGCTGCGAAAAACACACATATATATAAGCGAAAATAGCAAGATCAATTTAAACAACAATTCATATAACAAAAATGAGTACAGACGCAGATAATAGTACCATGTGAGCTACAGATCAATCCGAAATATCAATCGCTATTCAAAATTCCTTCTTCAACACAGAAATGATTTCAAACAATGACAGTAGTGCACATTTGCATAAAAGCCTTCCTCATTAAATTTAGAATAATTGGTCCAGTTTCATAAAAAAATATCCCTGAAGTAAAATAGTGCAATTTCAGGGTTTAAGTCACATACAAAACTTTACGACGCTTTCTAAATGCATGAAAGGGTCTATAAATACTACTAAGCTAAAAAAATCTATGAAACAAAATCCTACTAAATTGGTATCCGTAATTGCGATCTATTTCTCAGGGGCAATCTGGCAGTCGGCGATGTGAGTCATCACTCAGGTTGTTTTCCCTTAAACCTGAGCTGGCTTATCGCAAGCATCGGCTCCACCTCTGGCGGTTTGTTGAGGCGCAAACAGAATTGGGCAGCGAAGGTGGCATCCTGAATGTCGGGTATAATATACCCGACAGCATCTGTAAGGCACTTCAAGGCGGCTCTTTGGCTGTATGGCTTGATTAAGAAGAACCAATAAGCATCCCATGTTAAACTGTTGATTCCAGTGATTAATCTTCCGTTTTTATCCAGCTCTGGGTAGCATGAGTGCTCCAACATCTTTGTCGCTGTTAATTGACGTGGAGTACATTGGGAAATCATATTAGACAAATAAAGCGTATTATTTACTAATTCAACCAAATTTCCAGTGGTTGTTTTGCATCTAGAAATCGCTCTTTTTGCCTTCATTAGTTGCGATTGCCATTCTGTGAATAATATTTCTTTGTGCGATTCTAGAATTCTTGGTAGATTAGTCGCCTGGCCTTGATCGGAATCCTGCCATTCTATAAAGTTTCTCAGTGTTTCTTCGGCCTGATCCAAATCAGTCCTTGCTTTTTCTACCTTTTCGCTTATGGACGCTACTAACTCGCACAATCGTTCTGCTTGTGTAACTTGCTAACAAGGAGCTTAACCTGATTAATCAATGTCTTATTTAAATGAAGTGCTTCTACTTTGAATTCACCTACCTAAGGGAGCTTTTTCATTTGCTCAATTTGAGTGGTCAATTGAGCGATTTGCTCATCTTTTGCTTTCATTGTCCCCTCAGTCGATATTCTTAATTGCTCCAGTGCTGCCGATAGCTCCCTTTGCCTTTGGATTTTTCTTTCATCAATCCTCTGCTTTTCCTCTTGTAATTGCTTAGTTAGCTGATGATTGCTCTGTTGCTGCACTAGCAATTCCTGTTCTGCCTGCTCTGCCCTCTGCTGAATTTCTGATAATTTCGCCTGTAGCGAAGATATGTCTTGGTCCTTGGCCTTCAATAAACTGCTCACCTATGATGCTTTATCAATGGTAACCGCCAAATATGCTCCAGCGAATTGCTACAGCTTGGTTAAGTCATCGGAGGGGTTGAATTCCTCTTTCCACACAACATTGCCCGTTACTGTTAATTCAGGGAATGGGGAAGGTTGATCAGCTCTTCTCCTTTTCCTCTGTCGTTTTACAAAAAATTTATGCTTAGGTCTATAAAATACATCCAAAGGGGGAATCTCTTCAATTTGAAACATGATTTCTCCCATTGGATCTTTAGGAATTATCTCTGTTTCTTTTGATTTGGGTAGGCTGCTGGTTTCGCCCGAAACCGGTTTCGATGTCGCTTCTTGCATGTCACCTTCTTTAGAAACCTCATCATCTTTCGAGAACTCCAGGTTGTTGATGATTGTACTGAATTGCTGCCATTGCTGGAGCAAATTCAGATCAACCTATGTATCATCATTATTTTTAGAGCTGCCCTCTTCTTGGGCTTTCGCCTGGGTTTCTTCTTGTTGCTGCACATTTTCCTGGGTTACTTCCTGCCTCTTGCTATGCACTTCCTCCTGCTTCTTTGATGTAGTAGGAGGTGGTGTATTACTTCACTGTTCAGGCTCGCTTGATCTGGTTATCGTCGGAATAGTCGCTAACAGGTCTAGAGGCAGAGTTTGCAACCTCTGTTCTCTAATTCTGTTAAATTCAACTAGTCTTTCATCATTGTATACACTCCTGGCAAGTGACTTGACTTGATACAACGATTCGGTCGATGCAAACAAATCCTCGAATCTGTCTTCTTTGTGCTCGACCTTGGCCAATTTGGCCTGGTCGAGTGCATTGTAAAATGATCTTCCTCGGATCATACTGCCTGCTTGGCAGAGTAGCCAGAGTGAGCAAATTCATTTTCCTAGCTTCCTTCTCTGCATGTTTGATATCATGCAGGGTATAAATTCCAATTCATAAGGGAAAAGAGGGCCAAACATGTCTTTTCGCTTTTTTCAGGGTCTGAGTAACCCCATCAGCATTGATTTGATAAGCTACTTCCCTGGAAAGTAACTTATCGAGGATGTAAAGTGGTAGCACATGTGGCCTGGCCTGACTGCCAAAAACTCTGATGTAGGCGAATTTATCCTCCCCAAACCAACTTGCTACTGCGGTCAAATCTACCCCTGCTTGCTCAGAAATCTTCGAGGCAGGCTTATAAAAAATGGAGTAATGAATTGGCAACATAAAACCGTTGCAGATTTGATAAAGATGGTTCTTATAATTAGTCTTCCAAAATTTTTGATAATATATGTGAATGGGTGTGGGGTCTTGCGACGTCCACCTCCATCCCAGCATAGAAAACTCAGAATTAAAACACAACACATCCATCACATAGGCACTGTAATAGAATGGTGGAATAACCCTCTCTGTGACGCGATAGTTAGACCTGAAATCGAGAATGGCTTTGGCTAACTTGTTGGATAATATAACCGCCCAATCCATAATTTTGCCACTACATGCCACCTCCATCAAGGGGACCATCTCTATGGTAAAATTGGCGGAGCCATGCAATCCCCATAACCTACACAGCATAATTCCAACATAGCAGTAAGGAGAACGTAGGGATTCAACTGAGTACTTACCCGAGGATTCATGCTTGTGTTTTGCTGGATTCTATCTCCAGCCTCGAATTGGTTCAGACTCGGTCTCGTTCTCTGCTCGAAATTTCTCCAAAAATGCCGCATTATATTTTTTCTCTTCTGCCGGTAGGTGATACAGTAGCCTTAGATCTTCGGCTCGAAAAGAACCAAAAATCCTCCCATCCGCAGTGCTAAATAATCTGTTGATAATTGGGAGCTCTTGGATTGCCCACCTTACCACATCCGTGTATGGGAGAATTTGTTCCTGGGCCGCTATTCTGTGCAGAAAGGAGTCAGCCAAGTCTTTTAAATTGGTGTCAAATTTGCTGGTATTATCACATGAGATTTCTATCCTGGTCACCTTCGGCTCTTCTGCTTCAATCAAATTATACGTTCCTTGCCAAGTGGTCCTGGTAAGTCCTAAGCACTTCATATCTGATATAAGCCCTTTGCTCTTACCGCTTGGATCAACAATAGCTTGCCCCGCGGCTGGCAAAGCAGTAGGAATTGTAGTCTTCTTGGATTTCTTTCCCATCCCACTTAATTCTGTTTCTGTGGAAGAATCCTGCACAGAGTGAAAGATAGGCGTAACACAGGCAATAATAACATGAATTGAACAGAGTGAAGTATATATATCTGGATGCATTCATAGTGATCAATTGACTTAAGGTGGAATTAGGATCAAATCCTTGGGTAGATCGCAAGCTTGTTGTTTTCATTAAATGATCGTTATGGCCTGTCAATCTCATTAATACCAGTCGCTTCGGTTAATGGCTGAATGATTTATTTGAAGCATGCCTTGGGCGATTTGGCTGTTTGAACGCGGATGAGCGGCTTTTCAAAGGATATTGCCTTAATTACGAATAAATCATATTAAATTGCCATTTATGACTTTTACTTTGAAAACTGTGATTTTTTCCCTTTTCGCAATCGGGCATCGTGGAAATGCTAAGTTATTGCATTGGTTTCATTTGGAATCCGCGATCGCCGATAGCGATATTGCATCGCATCGGGAATGGCTAGCAGGGTCATTTAGAATGAGGGCATGGTGAGTCGCCAATCGCCAATAGCGATATCGCATCGCATCGAGCGAGGGGGAGCTTATTTGCACTTTAATGTTATTGCCGATTGCCGATTTCGCATCGCATTAGAGCAAGGGTCGTTACTCATGTTACTTTATGCTTTTGCTGATATCCGATAGCGATTTCACATCGGCGAAAACCAAGATGTCCCTTAAGTTGTGCTTTCTTTGTCATTGCGATATGCGATCTTGCGATCGCTTTATCGCAATGATAAAGATAAATCGTTTTATGTTAGGGTTTTTTGATTGGTTTTATTAAAAAGGCCTTTTAATGATTCTTTCTTTTATTCGAGCCTTTTCGAAATAGAACTTTAAATTGATACCAATTTGAAACAAAAATTAAAAAGGGACCCAATTCACATTATATTTTTAGAATAGTAATGATATGAAATGGGGGGTTGTTGTATGGCACAACATTTCCTTAAAAAAAAAAATATTAGTTGAACTCATAAGGGTAGGAATTTACAGGGTAAGTTCCTCAGATGGAACACCAAAGGACACCGCTCACAAACATATCACAGATCAATACACCAGTATTTGGATGTGGTTAAAACCCTCAAAGAGGGAAACAGTCGACGGCCTGAGCCAATGCGGCCTCTTTAGGCATTTTATTAATAAAAGAATTAAATTTTACATAAGCTTCTCTCATGAACAGTTAACCTACAAATGACACTCCATGCTCTTTAAGTAGAGATCATGGACCAATCAAGTGTTAAGCCATGGATCAAGTGTTGGTAATATTGAGGAGAGAATGAACCGTCGAATCACTACATATCGTGACCGTCGGATTGTAAAGAAACACACTTTACCTAACTCTACACTAGACCAAGTTATAATTAACTATTTCCTATGTGTCGGAATATCCTAACATCCCCCCTTAAGAATAACTTGGGATAGGATTGAAGGATTTACAAATATGAAATAATAGAAGAACTAAGGAGGCACTAGAGCCTATCCCTCCTTAGTGACAACTTCCTGAACTCCAAGCATAAATCGAAGTTTAGTAAACTTTTCCTCTGTGAGGGCCTTTGTGAAGATGTCTGCAACTTGATCATTGGTTGAACAATATTGTACTTCAAGAACATGGTCGTGAATGAGATTTCTGATGAAGTGCATGTACAGTTCAATGTGTTTGCTATGCTGATGTTGGAGTGGATCTTTGCATAGTTGAATGGCAATTTGATTATCACACCAAAGTGTAGTCGGATGTTGCTGCTGAAAGCGAAACTCTGACAGGATTTGACGAAGCCACAAGGCTTCCTTACTAGCTTCTATGGCACCACGATACTCTGCTTTTGCTGAAGAAAGAGAAATAGCACCTTGTTTCTTGCAAGCCCATGTAATAGGTCCTGAACCAAGAGTGAACACATAACCTGCAGTAGACTTCCGATCATCAGGGCCACCAGCCCAATTGGAATCAATGAAACCAACCAATAGAGGAGATGCTTCGACACTGTAATGAATCCAAAACTAAACTGTACCTTGAACATAATGAAGTATTCTTTTAGCTGCTTTCCAATGACTTTCATGTGGGTTTTTCATAAACCGAGCAACAAGGCCAACAGTAAAGGAAAGGTCAGGATGAGTATGGGTTAGATACAAAAGTTTTCCTACAAGTTGACGGTATAAGGTAGCATCAACTTTAGGGGAAGTACAAGTGACTGAAATTTTGGCTCCAGACCGAAAGGGAGAAGGGGATGGCTTGCAGTCTTCCATGTGAAAATGGCGTAGAAGATCACAAGCATACTTGGACTGGGAAAGGGAAATACCTTCCTTGGATTGCAAGACTTGAAGACCAAGAAAATAATGCAAGTTTCCTAAGTCTGTCATTTCAAACTTCTTTTTAAGGTTGGACTTCACATGGTTGAAAGGTTGGGATCCTACCAGTGGATGATAAGATCATCAACATAAAGAACAAGAATGCTAAGAGACTTTCCCACTTTCTTGGTGTAGACAGTATTGTCAGAATGACACCTAGAAAAGCCAGATTCTAAAAGAAAGCTATCCATTTTGGCATACCAAGCCTGAGGAGCTTGCTTGAGACCATACAGGGATTTCTTAAGCCGACATGCAAGGCTGGAGTCTGTTTGTATAAATCCAATAGGTTGTTCCATATAGATTTCTTCATGCAAGTCCCCATGCAAAAAGGCGGATTTAACGTCCATCTGATGGACTTCCCATTTGAAAGAGGCAGCAAGGGAAATAACAAGGTGGATAGAGTTAATTTTGGCAATAGGGGAGAAGGTTTCAATATAGTCAATACCTTCAACTTGTGAAAAACCCTTAGCAACCATACGAGCTTTATGTTTATCAACTTTCCCATCTGGTCCAAACTTGGTTCTATAAACCCATACATCTAACAAGTTTTCATCATATTGGGAGAGGAACAAGATCCCATGTATCATTTTCCAATAATGAACGATATTCTTCATTCATAGCTGCGTCCCAATCTGGATGACCTAAAGCTTCTGCAAACGTGTCAGGATCATAATTCGCTGAAGCTTGAGCTAGTAAAGAAGAGGCTCTATCGAACTAAGAACATGTAAGTCATTGATCTATAGGATCACCGGTAAGATCACTTGTTGCATCCCGAGTAGCACGGACCCATTTTGGAAGTTGACGAGCTGAAGGAGGATCCTAAGAAGGTGGGGGAGAATTGTCATCCTTGCTTTCATCATCTGAAGAAGAAATATTTTCAAAAGTAGAAGAGATAGAGAGAGGTGGCACATCCGTCGAACTAGGCTCGTAGGCCAATATATTTTCAGCAAACTTTACATCTCTTCTAATGATAAAAATTTTGGACTTAAGTGGAATAAGTCTATATCCTTTGACATCTTCAGAATATCCAACAAAAATACATTTTTCACTCTTAGGTTCTAAAGCTTTATCTTTCTCATATGGAATATGGGCCCATGCTTCACTTCCAAAAACATGAAAGTGACTTACATCTGGTTTAATTGAGCTCCATGCTTGTTCTAGAGTGATATTCTTTAAACCCTTAGTAGGAGTGCGATTTATTATGTAATTTTCACAGTTAATTGCTTCTGCCCAATAATTAAGACTAAGTCCTTTAGATTGAAGCATAAAATTAACCATTTCCTTTAAGGTGCAATTCTTCCTTTCAACTACACCATTTTGTTGTGGAGTATATGGAACAGTATGTTGCATTTAAATTCCATTCTCAGTGAAAAAGTTGATGAATTTGTTGTTAACATATTCTCCGCCATTATCAGATCTTAGCTTAAGAATTTGATGTCCAGATTGTTTTTCAACAAAGGCCTTAAA
>APFE030804000.1:80322-101480 GCA_000404065.3 Pinus taeda
CTCCATGCTTCTTCTAGAGTGATATTCTTTAAAACCTTAGTAGGAGTGCGATTTATTATGTAATTTGCATAGTTAATTGCTTCTGCCCAATAATTACGACTAAGTCCTTTATATTGAAGCATAAAATTAGCCATTTCCTTTAAGGTGTGATTCTTCCTTTCAACTACACCATTTTGTTGTGGAGTATATGGAACAGTATGTTGCATTTAAATTCCATTCTCAGTGCAAAAGTTGATGAATTTGTTGTTAACATATTCTCCCCCATTATCAGATATTAGCTTAAGAATTTGATGTCCATATTTTTTTTCAACAAAGGCATTAAAGGCCAAGAACATGTTAAATAATTCACTCTTGAGTTTTAAGAAGTATAACCAAGTGCGTCTGGAGAAATCATCAATGAAAGCTAATAAATACTTGTAGCCAGAGAATGAAACAACTGGAAGTGGACCACATAAATCACTGTGCACAAACTGTAAAGGGGTTGAGGCGTGCCAAGAGGCACGTTTTTCAAAACTGTCTCGATGATGTTTTCCGAGAACACATCTAGAACAAACACCATCTCTGCAAGATACCATTGGAAGACCTATCATCATATTTTCTTTACATAGATTCTGAAGGGAGCGATAGTTTAAGTGACCAAATCGCTCATGCCAAAGTTTGCTCACTTCATCATTATGAGCAACAAATACCGAGGGAAGATTTGATGACCCAAAGTTGTGAAACTTATACAACCTTGTAGAATCATCAGCAATGCCAGTAGCTAAAATCTGTCTGGGATCTCTTAGGTCCTTAATTACAACATTGTGAGGTGAAAATTCAATGATTTTAACTTCACCTGAATGAGTTATCTGATATGCAGATAGAAGGTTGTAGGATAAGGTTGGAACACATAATACATCATTAAATTGACCATTGTCTATATGAACAGTTCCAATCCCTACAACACTAAGAGATCTATCATCACCAACATATATATTTTTCATGTTACAATCATTTAAAGAAGAAAACATGGCTTTGTTTTTGGCCATGTGATAAGAAGCTCCAGAATCATTGAGCCACTCGTGAGAATGAGAGTAAGAAGATACATTTAGTGCATAGCCAGACCGAGATGCTTGACAACCACATGCAGAAAGTGACATTCCTAAAGATGAAGTTGAAGTTGAAGAGTTCTCCAAATGGATGTTATGCTTCTTCATTGTTGCTTCCAAGGCTTCCATCTTCTTAAAGCATTTGGATTCTAAGTGGCCATCTCGATTACAAAAGTGGCAATGTCTATTAGTATTCTTCCCTTTGTTTTTATTTACCTTATCATTTTGTTGAAATGATTTTTCATTTTGAGGTTGAAATTGCTTAGCACCCTTCTTTGGTTTAGGACCATTCCTTTTAGGATACAACTTCTTAGGATTCTTTGAATTTGGTTGCTACTGGGTGGCTAACGCTTTCTTAGAAGAGTTTCCAAGATTAAGAAGACCAAGGTGTAAGAGTTTTTCTTGTTCTCTTATTAAAGAATCACAAAAAAAATCAAAGAAAGGGGACTTGTAGTCTTGTCCTTGAGAAATGAAGGCTTCTCTTGTCAAATGGAAGGTGGAAACAAACACAAAGTAGGCTAGTCCCAACTTAATAAGAATGGAATAGATAGGGTTACTATCTTCTTTCTTGACATTAACACCTTCCAAGAGAAGTCTAAGGGTCTTGAACTTGGATAAAATATCTTCAATGCAAGAAAAATTATTGGGGTCCAATGTAAGCAACTCATTTTCGAGTTGATGGGCTCTAAGTTCATTTTTTATTCCAAAAACTTTAGTAATCTGTTTCATTGCTTCATTAGGAGTATCAAGTTCTGCAATATAGAATCTAAGATCTGGAGAAATAGACATCCCCATCAACCCACGTGCTTGATCTTTCCTATTTTCCCATTTAGTTTCCTTATCTTCATCTTTTGGTTTGGTTTCTTGGCCTGTGGCTATTCTATAAAGACCTTTACTTCTAAGTAAATCCACAATGTAGGACCACCATTCGAAGTAGTTGGTGCTGTCAAGAATAACTTGGCATGGAATTTCCATTTTAACAAAATCTGAAGCTATATATGCTGAAACTAAGTGTTCCAATGGAAAGATCTCAAAAAATTAGGTTGGTTAAAAAAAAACGGCTCTGAAAACGGCTTCCGGATGAAGAAGTTATGGCTTTTTGAAGAAAAGTTGATGAAGATGCCGACAAAGTGCGGGAATGTGCATAAATGAATGATAATGTTAAAAAAAACGCCCCCTTTCCAAAATTAATCTAATTAGCTAAACAAAAAGAAGACTTGAACTCAAGACCTCTACTCTCATAAATTAGCTTTGGACCAAGTGAGCTAAACTAAAAGTTTAGTAATTTATGGAAAAGAGGAAGGTTTTTTTTTTTTGGTCACTAAAGCTTTGGGTTGCGGGTTTGCTTGAGAAAAATCTTTTTCCCTACAACACAAAAAACACAAAACCCAACATGGACATACCAAAAAAACAAACCTTACGGCTTGAAGTTAGCTTTACCCGGAAACTAAATATTTTCCTCAATGTTTTTGATTTTCCGAGATCACACTAAGGCACAGTGAAAAAGAGCATACGCATGAGAAAAATCCTTCCTCTTTGTTTCTGATTTGCTCAGATCGCACAGAGTCGCAGGGAAAAGAGCATACGCAGAAATGAGAGGTATAGATCTGGTAATAAAAAAGAAGCTAAATAAACTGAAATAATAAACAGAGAGAAAATAACTAGAAACTGCAAATAAACATTGTATACCTACAGATCTTAAAAATGACGTAGCTAGGGCTACCAGAAATATTTTCACATGAAACGAAAGGGGTTCCTCATTGGAACAGATGCTCCTAACACAATAGAGCAGTCCTCTCGGCCCGAAAGTAGTCAGAAATAGTAGATATAGGAAACGACAGTCAGATGCAGTTCTACCAGCTTCAGATTTGGATCACCAACGGACGCGGCCCTCAAATAGCTACGATACCATGTAGGAATTTACAGGGTAATTTCCTCAGACAGAACACCAAAGGACACCACTCACAAGCAGATCACAGATCAATACACCAGTATTTTGACGTGGTTAAAACCCTCAAAGAGGGAAACAGTCCACGGCCTGAGCCAATGCAGCCACTTAAGGCAAATTATTAATAAAAGAATGAAATTTTACATAAGCTTCTCTCATGAACAGTTAACCTAAAAATGACCCTCCATGCTCTTTAAATAGAGATCATGGACCAATTGGGTGTTAAGCCACAGATCAAGTGTCGGTAATGCCGAGGAGAGAATGAACCGTTGGATCACTAAATATCGTGATCGTCGAACTGTAAGTTACAAAAGTACATAGTAAAGAAACACACTTTACCTAACTCTACACTAGACCAAGTTATACTTAACTATTTCGTATGTGTCGGGATATCCTAACAACAAGTGGAAATTATGACATAGAAGATGCATGGTCAATGTGTTGAAGGCATTTTTAAAACACATACGAATGTTAGCAATGGCATTGTTTGGATTGAATCTTCATATCAAACAATTGGAGAAATACAACAAAACAAAATGTAGATTGTTGTTTTAATAATGAAATGCCTCCTACTTGGGAATCAATTATCAAAATATAAAGACACATTGAACCAAAATATATAATTTGTTTTAGCTAAGGGTGATTCCATGTTCAATTAGCATGTGCTCGAATAATCCACCAATTACAAGGACTGGCAATGAACAACTGGGCATTTGATCCATAAGGAGTCAAACAAAATGGACTTGGCTATGCAGCACTTTCTTTTGTTAAAGACATTAAATTTCTTTATCTAATGAATAAATTGCAACAAAAAAAATTATCTCTTTCTCAAAATGTTTCTATTGAAATAAAAAAACTTCCAGAACATGCTTCCTATCAACTTGAACACAGTTTACATAGAGTAAAAAGAAATCACTACTTGACTATATACTGATTGAACACACATTTTGACATTTCATTTGGAGGATATCAACAATCATTATGATTGAATGAGTGTTGATATATTGTGTTTCCAATAAATAGAAACAAATGCAAATCCAACAAATAACACATTTGCAAATGACTATGACTACATCTCTTTGTTACACTTGCATGGTGTTATCACATATTACAATAAAATATTTCTAATTGAAGAAACATACAATTATAAAATAGTCCACATTGAGTCAACAGTTTCTACTTTTTGTTCCCGTGAAATTGCCATCATCAATTGCAAATGTCTACATTGCATGAAAAACATCAATTGAAGAAATCATTGATTTTGTCAATACTAGATTGAAAAATGTGAATGGAAAATACCCAATCTTAATTGCCAGTAACTTCAACATAGAAATGTTACAAAACGGAAACAAATAGAAATGAATTTTGTAATTCATGTAAGAAAATGGTTTTAGTGTTCATGCAACAAAACCAACAATTGACTTTGGCTCTATTCTAGATCACTTTTGGATAAATTTTCTAATTGTTAGAATTATGTTTTGGGTATTTGATGCTTATTGGATATGCCATCATGCCATCTGTCTTGCAATTCTAATGATTCTGACTTGAATAATTAGTCATTTTACAAATCTATTCCTTTCTACGATTTATAGCTACATTTTTAAATGCATAAAATTTTAGCTATGTAACAAATTCCTTAATAGTTAGATTCTTGTTACCTACGAACTCATCATTAATTGATACAAATTATACAATAGATAGTGGTTAATGTAGAATTGATCATTTTTTCCAATAGAATCTTCTACATTTAGGTCTTCTTGCGTGAATGACTAAGGAGTGTGCATCGAAGAATATAAAAGCTTGAGATACATTACCTCCAATAACGTGCCAAGGTAACTAGTTCCTATCTCTTTACTAACCATAGTTTTTATTCTAGTGTTCTTGTTATTGTATTCAAGTTCTCCTTTGATAAGCACATATTGACTTGAATTATTTTTTTCATTAACAATGTTTTCACTTGGTCAAGATATATCATTAACTCACTTGTCTTTTTCCAAGACAACATATCGCATAATACTACAAAATAGCAATATAGACACTTGCAACAGATCAACTATCAACTATGAGATTGCATATCAACAAACAACGTCAAAACAAGACACAAAAAAGTCATATTACACATTGATTTTAGTTTCCTTTATTTGAACATTGGTTCTAATTCTAGGCCATTACATTTCTCTTTCACAAAAAGATTGTCTTTTCAACTATGTAGACATAAGAAAATGCAACCACAGACTTGCCCAGTTATCCATATCTCATCTAGATGCCACACAAATGTTTTTTAAGGTGATGTATTTGCATTATATAGTCAAGGCCAATACAAAAATCCAAATTCGCCTCCAAAGACTCAATTACTTCATGATAACTTGACTAACAGAGATGGGAAAATTACAATAACAAAAAACATAAATAATAACTTGATAAAACATTTCAATAATTATTTTGAACCATGAAATAGTTTTTGTACAAAATACCTTGCAATCAAAGCTAAATGATTATATGTGAGAGGAAATGTGCAATATTACATTCTTCTACTGGAAAGCACCATAGTCAAAAAGATGCCACAAGTTTGAAAAAGTTGTAGAATGGAAGGAGATAGTATGATACATGATCTCATTTTGTTGTCTGAAACATATGTAATTGATTATGTGGATACAATAGTCATAGGATTCCGTAAAAAAAAAAAGGAGGCTTGAGCTTACTATTAAAGATGGTGAAACAACAAATGAT
The DNA here is from genome assembly GCA_000404065.3 of Pinus taeda. Classification (NCBI taxonomy): domain Eukaryota; kingdom Viridiplantae; phylum Streptophyta; class Pinopsida; order Pinales; family Pinaceae; genus Pinus; species Pinus taeda. The sequence goes on from APFE030804000.1 coordinate 86,089, forward strand.
ATTGCAATTGTAAGTTTGATATTACAATGAAACATTTGCTTATTTTCCTCCATAGTTTGAAAACGTAGTTATCCTATTGTATCCCTTATTTTTATGTGTATACCCATTCATTAACATGCATGCACTCTCTACAATCCTATTATAGTTGCAACACACTAAAATATGTAGAGAAAATTTTCAAAAAATACAGAATAAGCTATAGTAAAAAATCACACCACTATACCGTTTGAAGAACATTGTAAGAATTGATCCAAGAGGAGTTTAAATATTGCATACTTATGCAACAAGATTCATTGGCACTCTGAATGATGACCTTTCCAAGACACACTTACTCTCTTTTGTTGAATAAAAAACACAAGTATTTTGTCAACTTTTTTCTCTTTCAACTAAAATTTGTTTCATGTTATATGCAAAAACTTATATATTGTTTTCGAAATATATTTTGGCATGATAGATCCCATTGACCTTTGAAATATGTCTAAGTTACATTAAGACTAGGAAATATATTTTTTCCACCATTTAAAAAAATCTACAGAAGTTGCAAACAACCTACGCTTCCACTTTCATCTGAATCTGCGATTTGTAAAGAAAATACAATATGCAACCACAAACATAATTTTGACTGCATATTCAACATTGATGATGAAAAAATAATGCAAGTTGAAAATGGCACAACTGGTAGAATATTGTCCATTAGTTTCTAGAACAAACTTTGAATAGTACAAAGATAACATTTCGTCAATAGTATTACACTTACGCGGGCTTTGTGTCAAAGGAACTTTTACTCTAACATTTGACAACATTGTCAATGCTATTGAACCATTATTATCAACATTTATCTCTGGTAATGATAATATATGTACACAATCTACTTTAAATATGCCCATTAGTAAAAAAAAATATCAATTATAACAATAGTACATAGTTTTTTCTCCATTGAATATTCTTGGAAAAAAAACACCATCTATGTGTTGGACAATAATGATGATTCACTAATATATCTACATGGTTTTCTCGTGTTGCAGGTTTTTCTATACAAATGAATGAAAATGTGTTTTCAACTAACTTTATAGTTGATTACACAACAATGTCATGAGTAATTGCGGTTGTTGAACCGCTCCTTTTCCTTTACAGTTTCTTGAATCAAAGCTCCTAATGCCAAAAAAATTCTCATAGAGTCTTCTATGAACAAAGAAAACAACTTCTTAGAAACTTTTTTTTGTGGTAGAAAAACTACTATTTTATATAATAATAATAATAAAAGCATTTAAGTGATAATAACTTTATTAATAGCTTCAACATTTAAACTCTGTAATAGCTTGTAAGTTTAATATGTGAATAGGTTTGTCTTTTTGGAATTTCCAACAGCGTGTTGTGTATTATATTAAACATACCAACTGTAGATTGTTCCATTATACTATTGTTGAATCTTAATTTTATATGTAATTCTACAACCATCTTTTGGTTTGGCATCAAAGTGCATTGTTATTCAAGGCCAAATTATTCTGGTTGATGGACTTTGCCTAATCATTGGCACTCCTACAAATGTCAGTTTAATATTTCAGTTTTTCAAATTTCTTCACCTACCTTCAACCATATTCTCCATATTTAGGAAGGATCTACCAAGAAAGCTTACGTTCTTAGCTAGAAAGAGGTTCATTTTGAGTGAAATATCATAATTAACTGAATTTGATTGATTATATATATATATATATATATATATATATATATATATATATATATATATATATATATATATATATATGCTAAAAGGGTGAAATGTTTCATCTAGATATATGTAAATTTAGGCAATAGTAGGGGTGTTTACATGTTTATCTACATAAAGGTTGTAACATAACCCCTGCTAACCCTAACCCAAACAAATGGTATCAAGAGATAGTTACTAGGCTAACCCAATTCCCCTAGTAACATCATGGAAATGGGTATATACTTTTTTGACTTTCTCTAACCTTTTCAAAATGGAAAGTGGATGATATTGTTGTGTTTGTCTCATTGAGATGATTCTGACAATATAAACCTTGCTCCAATCTGACTCCTAGATCAAAAGATATAGCTGAACAAACTATTGACCAATTTAAATTGTTCCATGTCATTTAGTTTTCCAAATGGTGCCCATTTGGTCCCCTCATGGTGTCCATGTGGCTACCAACATACAAGACACATCATGCCCTGAGGTGGATGCCAACCCTTTCACATTAGGTCATGAACTAATCGCAATTTTTATGATCAACACAGACTCTGCCAACTCTGTGTTTAGGCTCAACCACGTACTTGAATTAGTACGTAAGTATTTATGCCATGTGACGTGAATCCCATTGATGGTCCCCACACACCATGTCACCTCGGGAATCAAATCCCAATGGGTCTCAAGACTAATCCTCACTGAAACGGTTGGGGATGAGCTTTCGGGTTGCATAGCAATGCACACTCCACATTAAGGCTTTGCCTCCCCCTTGACCTATGAACAAATATATTGACACCACACAATACTTGTCCCCATATAACGGGCCCAAGTGCCACATCACCCTAGGCCTTAGGTCTCGAGTGTTGTACCAGGTCCTCTACTCAAAATCTTCTAGGTCTGGCATTTTGGCGTGACTTCATCCATCATCATGATCTTCATGTAGCATGCTTCGTATTTATGGGTTCCACTAAACCAACATCTTGCCATTCAGATAAGTCATTTTGTAAAGGGAACTGGGGTTTCTATGTGTAACTTTGACCTAGGGTGTATAACTAGCCCCATTGTGCCAAGTTGCCCCAAGAGTGAAATCTTGATATTTTCCCTTGGTGCTCCCCTTAAAACCTCTGAGGGACAAGTTTTGGGGTCATTTGATAGTCATACAAACCTACTCATCAAGGGCTTAGATTTATCTTGTTTAAGCACTTGATCACCATGGTCAATCACAAAATCAAAAGGGTTTAACCAATTTCACATGAAGTATTGCACTCAAGACTTGAGAATTTTCAACCCTCCACTTAATGACTATTAATGTATGTATAGGTACCTTTGCCAAACCATTTGATTCATAGTCCCTAGACATAAAAGGGTGTACATAGGCCTTCTGGTTATTCCTCAGCTTTTTCCATGCTTGGTTATGGCTATTAGACCATTGTACACATATGCTCATATATTTATATTTATATAAATGTATGCCATCTCTTCTGAGCTTCTCGAGGGCTCGTCCTAGCCGATGAATACATATATATTTATGCATTCACATAAGTAATTAACATTTTATCCTTCTTGATCTTGTATTTAAAGTCTGGCTAGTCTCAACCATATCTATATATGTGTAAACTAAACATAGAGTGATTTTGACCACATAGAGTCACACACATGTATAAATATAACTCTTCCTCCTAAGCTTAAGTATTTAAATAAGGAAAATAATCCAATTCATTTCTAGTTTATTTATCAATTTAATTAAAAGATATGTGCTCATCTCACCATTCATGGACCTTAAGCCAAATTCCAAGCTTCAAATGAACACAAGAATAACTCTATTCCTATAAAGATATTCAAAACACCTTCAATACATTTTTCATGCTAGATTCACATACATGGCCATTAATCTATCCAATTAGCAGCTTTGTGCCAACATATATTAAACCACACAAGAAACATAAGTAAACAATAACACATTAATCCTCCAAGAATCCCTCATCCATCACATAGATCTTTAGCATTGTACAAGAATTCGCATTCCTCATTATATCACAATCATTAACTACCATAGTGAACCAATATCATCACATGAATTAAACCCCAACACATTAAACATATGCCTAAAAGAAATGCATAAAGGCTTGAATATACTTATCTTATTAAAACATGCTCAAAAACTAATATTGGGACTTCAGCTCTCCACCAAACATTAGACACACAACAACCTAGCCTTTCTTGTAGTAGTCACCCTAAGCCAAATTTTAAATCTTGAGGTAGAGTGCTTTCAGAGGAGCTTTAGACCAGTAGTATAAGCTAAAATAGGGTGTCTTGAGGCCACCTCACCTCTGTCCACTAACTATCATATTAACTAGCCCAAGACAATGGACCATTCATTGACATATAACCATCATCCACTCAGGGAATTAAAACAATATCATAAGCTAAAATGGGGTGTCTTAGGGCCACACTACCTTCACCAACTAGCTATTCAATAAGTTCACCTTAGGTAGGGAACACTCTATTTTATGCAAGGGGGATTAGAATATATCATCCCAACATCTCTAGGGACTTGGACAGATAGAGTTTCAATTTAGATCTAGAGAGAGAGATACAATCAATGATAAGGAGTTTTTATCAGTTTTTTTTACCTCTAAAACAAGGTGCACTCACTAATAGCTTGTCAGTGAGCTTGCACCTACGTTCTCATCCCAATACCATGGAATTACCATTAGGTGTTATCATATCAGTAGCCCTGGGTTCCTCCACCTCTCAAAGGTTATCAACTAGTATAGTCTCTAGTGGATTTATCAACCCTACAAGGCATAACCACTGCTCAATGATTATCAGTCAGCAAGAAATCATGGGTTTCTCAATTGGCCTATCATTTAAGCCCACTATGTGATTATCAACCAGTAATCCCTCGTGGTTTTCTTATTTATGATTTCATCAAATTTTATCTTCCACCTGAATTCCCTTAGTCATAATATCTTTTGTGCCCTCTAAATGATTTAATTCTACCACCTAGGAACCTCACTGCCTCCCTATATTTTCCCTTGTTCCCTTTCCTATGTTTGTGCATATGAGTCATGGGACTTTTTCCATAGACCTTTCAGCCTATTTTTCCCTTTTCAATAGGAGCCTCTCTGATTCCTTTTCTCCTTTCCACGAGAGACTCCTTGGATACCTATCATAGTCCTTCCTTCTCTATTCACATAGTGCTTTCCATCCTTAGCGTGTGAGAATGTTAAATCGAGAATCCCCTTTTTCTCCCCTGCTATCCTTCTCATTAGAACTGAATGACGGAGTATCACCTCCCTTCCTTAGCCACGATAGTTATGTCCCTTTCCAGTGGTATATGTGGACCAACTTCATGGACAACAAAACCTGTACTCTCCATTATTTTTTTTCATTTCTTGCTTGTAATATTTACGCAACAAGAACATGGTTTTGTCCTTGCTTTTAGTCAATTTAATAACACAGTCAGGGCCATTAAAACCACATAGTTAACCCATGACTAATATTTAAAACAATCAACTTCCTCAAGAAATATCATTCCTCAAGCTTTGGAATTTGTGTCCCTTTCTCATCCATTTTAATTTATAATTACATGATTACTAATAAAAAAAATTACAAAGGGAATTAATCCACAAGGGATGTCACAATCTAAACCTCCTTACAAGAACATCATCCTTAGTGTTCTCATTCCCAAAAACAAAGAGAAAATATTGAACCAAAACATAAATGATTTAGAGCTTTATCATTATAGCTCGATTACAATTATAATTCACATAAACAGTTGCTCACCTCGCAACTAAATAATATGAAAGTTATCCTTGGATTTGCCACTTGCTATGGATCCTTTGTAGCCTTCTTGTTGGTTATGTTGCACACTTTTATGTCTTCACGCTTCTGTATTTTTCTTTTCAGTCAACTTCATTGACCGAAACTAGGAAATCCATTTTCTTGCATCACAATGTATAATTTCTCATGAGACTCATTGTAGAGGGAATTAAAATGAAATAAATGCATACCCTCATGAATCAATCCCTCCATAAGGCCAATCCCTGCAATATGAATTAGCAACATGGTCATTCATTCTTTCATGAGAATGATCCCTAAAAATATCATGTCCATTACATTAGCATTTCATACAATCATTTATTTATGAGCATTCTCCTGAACTTGAGACCTTCTTACATATATCAATGGGGTCAAGGTTAGGAGATCCTCCTTGTGCCATTCTCATGGCTATCATAGCACTATTCATTATTCAATGGATTGATCCAGACCGCCATGTTATTCTAGGATTCTTGAAACCATTGGGTAGCCTTATCATGTTATTTAATCATGGAAATTGTGATTCCTTCCACCCACACGGTCATATTTTTAGGGATAATCTCCTTTCCCTATTACTATGATAGTTCTCTACTAGAATTCTATCATACCAAACACATATTTGTTCCTTCACTGCAATCATCATACAAATATGCATTTATGTACATATACATGTTGGTCATGCAAATTTAAATTCTTAGGAAACCTCCCTTTTCATGTTAATACCATGTCTTCTCTATTATAGTCCACTGATTCTTATGGACTCAACCAATCCACTTGGTTCTCGTACTCTTCCTTCAAGTATTCACTGCAATCCTTTAGTCATACATTAGGCATCATTTAGGTCCACTTTCCTCATTAGACACCACTCAACTCCTTCCCAGAGCTCCATTATATTAACTCAACACCCAACAAGATTCCCAAGACTCAAAATAGTGAAGAAAAAAAAAGGAACATAAAAAAGAAAATTCATAAAAAAATTATTCCAATGGTACAAAACATAAACAATTTGTAATAGTTGTATGCAAGTCTACAGACAAAGAAAATACATCAAAGTATTAAAATCATTCTAGAAACACCAATGCATAAAATATTTAATAGTTACACTACATTCGATCTTGTTACTATAACCCACCACAACAATTTAATTCAACCTCTGCATAGGCTATTTATAGTCTAATTACATAGCTTCAAATGGAGAAAACACAGTTGTGTAGCCATATCTAACCAGTTTTCTTGCTAATTGAGGTCAAGTGACCATATTTCCTGTCTTCCATATCTGCATAGGTTATAGACACATTTAAATCTACATCCTCCATTTTCTATGCTTCTTGCACAACTTGAAGTCCTGGTTGATTTCTCTTTGTCTTGGGGTAGTCTCTACACAAATGGTTCTCCTTAAATTTCTAGCATACCATGGGCTTCTTCTGAGACCCATCCAGTTCTTTAGCCTAAGAATGTCATCCTTCATTAGTTGTGTTGAAATTTTGATGATTTTCACCCCTATTGGTGGTGAAAATTCTCGCCTTCTCCTGAGGCCATTTTCCATAACTTCCATGCATTTTTCGTCTAATTTTGAAACTTCATTTTTCCTTCAAATTGGCCTTAAGCTGTGGTATATGGCTACACTATTAGTATCAATTCTTTAGCTTTCTGACCACATCCTCCAGGGTCTATGGCTCATCAAATTCGAACTTGTCCTTGAAGGATGGTGGCAACCCACTAATAAATCTTTGGACTTTTTCCTTTTCCTCCATGAGGTTAAGGCACATATTGAAGAAACTCCAATAATTTATTAACATACTCATCATCAAACATATGCCACATTTTGAGCTCATAGAACTCCTTTTCCTTACAGTCAAAATATGTTTTGAACTTGTATTTTTCTTTGAAGTATTTGTCAAATTATTTCCATGATAGCTCCTATTCACTTATGCCCTATACATTCTTTAGATATTCCCACCAGATATCAAAATTTCCTTTAAGTTGAAGGTGGCTACCATTTCTTTCATATTCCTAGAATAGTTATGAACTTTGAAGAATTTTTTTATCCACAACAACCATACTGTGGTACCTTCTACTTCCTTTACCTCACCATCAAATGTAGGAAGCTAGGTTTCTTAAGTTCCTCCAGTACATATTCTCTTTCCTTGTAGTGATGATGATGGTGATGATGATGTGGCCTTTTATAAATTTATTCACACTACTTCTCATGGGTGATGGTCCCATTGTATGGAGTGTCTAGCAGTGTATCTCCTTTCATTGTATCTTTACTTAGCATTATCTATCTCTTTTTAGATCTACTCCCATTTTATTCATTTGTTTTCTCCTCTTGTTCAATGGACTTTATATGTCCCTATGACTAACTCCCATCTCATGTTGTCTTTTCCTTTGTAAGTCGAATAGACTCTTCAATAAGATTGCATTGAAAATCCCTTCATTGTTCCTAACAAGCCTCTCGTTGTTAGCCTTGCAGCTCCTTAATATAGTCCTTATATTCCTCAATGTGTCCATTAAGTCATGGTAATTTGCCCCTTGTCCTTGTTCAACTCGCCTTTCTTCTTTCCCATGTTGTGAGTGGTTAGAAACATACTCTACCATCTTGTTTTGCATGTGGTATTTGACTCTCATTTGCTTTCATACACACACATATCTATTAGATTAAAAAAAAAATCAGTATGCATAGTGATGTTTATCACTGTTCTTTTCTCAGAAGGTTGTTGGTCCTATCTGAAACAAATCATATCATGTTAGTATATTAATATTAATAAAATCATGACATTCCATTAGTATATCAATAACAAGAAGATCGATCACATCATTAATATCATGGCACATGGATAGGCCACAATGTAATCACATCTAAATTACATACAACCAATCACACCACAGACCGAGTTTTAACACCTAAATCAATTCTAATGCTTCACCTAGTTTTCAAGTTCCAATGTTGTGACCTTCACTCTATTAATCTGTAGCAGGGTACCATATCATCCTCAAAGCTTTAGAATTTAATATTTTCCTTCATTTCATCTATGACTAAGCACATCCAATTTGAGTGTTGGACCTGCAAACTCTAATACAACTTTGTAACATACCCCCTACTAACCCCAACCCAAAAAAAGGGTAGCAGGAGGTAGTTACTAGGCTGACCCAATTCTCATAGTCATGGCATGGAAATGGAGTCTAGATTTTTTTTACTTTCTCCAACCTTCTCAAGACAGAAAATGGATGACATCGTTGCATTCATCTCTCAAGACGATTTGTAACATCCCCTAGTTGATTTTCCATGTAAAAAAATATAAGACCAAGGTCATGGGACACGAATTCCAAGCTAAATGTCAAGAAAAACATAGTGATGGGGAATCACTTGTGATTAATTTATGGCTATGGAAATTGGCAAAGGCATTGGAAAAGGTAAATTGGAAATAATTGGCATTTTATTTATGAAATAAATTAAAATAGGAGAAAAGGAAGGTGAAGAGACACATATTTGCATGAGAGGGGAATTCAAGGAAAATGAAGAAAATAGAGGCCTAAATGATAAAAAGGCTTCTGAAGGTCAATTCATGGCTTTTGTTGGTTTAGTTTTTGTCAGTTCAATTTTCGGCCTCTCTTCTATTCTCTCATTCTCCCGTACTCTTGCACACTTAGAGCATTCTTGGAGCATCCAAGTTTTCACTTGAATTTGGAGAAAGAAGGCAAAGGAAAGTGGGAAAGTGCAAGGGAGTAGGTGGATCAACAATTATAGTTGAATTGATTTGCCAGTAACAGGTTGCATGTGTGATTTCCTTACTAATCTATGGATGCATGTGATTTTTTGGTTATGTGTTTTCAATGGCATGGAGATTTTCTTGGACTGAGAGTGGTTTTAGCCTTGCCTTGCCATTTCTTGGATAGCAATGGTGTTGTGGGTTTTCCCACTTGATTTTTTTCTAATTGATGCTCATGTTCCTTATGGCTATGGGTTGGAACAAATGCTTTGGAAACCCTGGAATAACTTGGGTTGAGTTACTGGTCCTAGAACCTAGGTTGGGGCAAATGCTTTGGAGCCCTTGGTGGGTTGAGTTACTAGTTCCTGGAGCCCTAAACAACTTGGGTAGAGACCGATCTAGTTGGTATTAGTGATGTCCGACCGTTGTCATGTACTTGACCTGCGAGAAAACCAAAATACTAGAAATACGAAACAATATAGCCCAAAACATAGAAATATCACATGAAATGAGACAAGCTGCAAAGATATTTTATTATTCAGAATACGAATACAATTTTCACTTGCCTATTCGAGGGGGAAACCTCCAACAGAGTATATGCCAATTACAATAAGAATAAATGATTCTTACCTTAATATCTAAGAATATTTATAGCTTAATGACATACAAAACCTTAACTACTAGTGGTCCCTTGACTAACATGGGTTAACCACTTTATTTGTTAACTATGGCTCATTTATAACTAATTATGGTCCCCTCTTTTATAATACAAGTCAACCACTTACAATTATTGTTAATGTGGAACTAACTAACTATGACTTTGACTAGACCCCTTGGGCTTATTACATAAATAAGGGGTTAGGGTTGGACCCTAAAATGCCCCCCCCATCAAAAGAAGCCTTGTCCTCAAGGCTGAAGCGACGGAAACTACTGAAGAATAGTGGTTGGTTCCCATGTTGCATACCATCGAGAGGTGTCTTTCCACTTGGTGGGGACTTCCCTGATCATGTGGGCATGGAGATGTATTTCACAGGTATAAAGGACATGTTTTGGTCAGAGCCAAAGTGAGCCTTCCTCATCCAATTCTCACAGACTTGTCTAAACCCTGTAATTATTCCCCACAACTTTCTTGAGGCACAATACATGGAAGACCGAGTGGATTTTTGAAGTGGTTGGAAAGGCTATTTTTTAAGAAACTACTCCTATACGTTGAAGTACTTGCGAAGGCCCATAATTTTGGTGCTAGTTTTTGGCAATCCTTTTTTTTGAGAGAGTTTTTCTTATATGGTTAGAGTCATAGGAACACATGGTCACCTACTTGAAATGACCACTCAAAATGATGTTGGTCAGACTATTGCTTCATTATGTTCTAATCTTGATGTATATTATATTTGAGATGAGTGAGCATTGTGGCACAATTATGTAGGAGTTGATCAAATTCTTGTACTTTGGAACATCCGAGCATATAAGAAGATAGTGAAGGTGGGAGTTAGCCATACACTACCTCATATGGCATCATCTTGGTGGCTTCATGATAGTTAGTATTATAATACCATTCATCTAAAGTAGGTCATTGTAACCATTAATGTTACTTGTCTGAAGTGAAGCACCTCAGATAGGTATCCAAACATTAGTTCATTGCTTCTGTTTGACCAACTATTTTAGGATGATAAGTTGTACTCAGTTGGAGTTGCATGCCTAGGACCTAGAAAAATTCCTGCCAATATTTTGCTAGTGAAAGTGGAGCGTCAGTCAGACACAATGGAAGTTAGCATGTCACACAATTTTAAGATTTGGTCCATTAAAACTTGAGCCACCAATGTGGAGGTAAATGGGTGTAGTAAAGCACAAAATGAGCATATTTCGAAAGTTTGTGATCAACCATCATGATGATTGATTTGTTGCGAGACTTTGGGAGACCTATAATGAAATCCATCGAAAAATTCATCCAGAATGAAGCAACATATGGAAATGGTTGTAAGATTATCAGTAGCTTGATAATTTCCCCTTTGTTGCATTATCATACATTGCATTCAGCTACAAAAGTAAAAATATCATTCTTCATGTTGGTAATAAAGAAAGAGTGGCATGCTTGTGCATAACTCCTCTGAAAGCCTGAATGTCCCGCAATTAGGGAGGAGTCAAACTCTTCCAAGTTGTGGTTTTTTATGATGGAGGTAGGGGATAACACTAACTAATCCTTGTAGTGAAGAACCTCATCCTTATAGGAGTAGTCTTCTAAGGCATTAAGATATACTCTTAAGTTATTAATGAGATGGGACATAGAGGGGTGGGAGAGCCATTCATGGAGGGCCTATTCAATATAATATGGTATGGGTAGAGAGAGTGATAAAAGGGTGCCCTCATCGTCAAATTAGTGTGATAAGGCATCAACCACTACATTGTCATGCCCCATCTTGTAAATTATCTCGTTATCATATCCCAACATTTTTGCAAGACATTTATTTTTCTCTAACAATGATAGACACTTCTCTACAAAATATTTTAGGGTATGATGGTCAGTGCGGATTTGGAAACATTGCCCCAATAAGTATGGTCGCCAAGTGTCATTTCTTTCTCATATGTATATTGACCTAGATGTTTTCCATTGAGTTATGTACGGGTGAACGCCAATGGTGTACCTTCTTGTATTAATGATGTGCTAACGTATGTACCTGAATCATCACATTCAATCACAAAATATTTGGTGAAGTTTGGTAAGGCCAATATTACAGTGGAGCACATGTCCTATTTGAGAGCCAAGAAGGCATTTTGAGGTGTGTCGGTCTAGAGAAATTATTTTTTCTTGAGAATATTAGTGAGGGGTCTAGAAATACATCCATAATTGTGGAAAAAATTGTGATAGTAGTCCATGAGACCCAAGAATCCCCGCAAGCTCTTCAAGGCTTTTGGTTGGTGCCAATATTGAATTGCCTGAATCTTTTTTAGATCAACCCTCACTCCATCACATCACATAATGTGTCCCAAATAATCTACTTATTCCATGTCAAAGGAGCACTTGGATAATTTGACAAATAATTTGTGATTTGGAGAAAATACGATATCTGGTCAACATGTTGAAGCTGTTTGTCCCATGTTATGTTGTAGAGGAGAATGTCATTAAAAAGACCAGGACAAATTTTTTGAGAAATGGTTTCAAAAGGTGGTTTAGGAGGCTCTGAAAAGTGGTTGGAACATTACAAATACCAACTGGCATGACCATGAATTCATAATGGCCTTCATGAGTTTTGAAGACTATCTTGGGAATGTCAACTTCATTCATGCATATTTGGTGATAGCCTAAGTGGAGGTCTAGCTTGGTAAAACATTTAGCACCTTGCAATTCGTTAGGAAAATCATCAACTATTGGAATAGGAAATTTGTCCTTTATAGTTATCTTATTAAGGATGCTAAATTCAGGTCACATGCACCATTCTCTATCTTTCTTCATAACCATGACCACTGGAGATGAATAAGTGGTAGTGTTGGGACAAATAACACTAGCTTCGAGGAGTTCCTTGATGATTTTTGAATTTCATTGTTTTGTGTAAAAGAATATCGATATGGGTGGACATTTGGCGCTTAGGAAATTGAGACTAAAGGGATGTTATGATCATGCTCACCCCTAGAGGTTGGGACCTCCTTAGGTTTATCAAAGACTCACTGGTGGTGATCTAATACTTGTTGCATGTTAGGATGAATATGAGGAGTGGATTCATTAGATTATATGGCATTAAATTGTGCTACTACCCCATGATGGCCCTTTCTTAAAAGCTTCTCCCTTTAATGTGAGCTAATGATAGTAGGAGCACCCGCCTAGAGTCCCCTCGATGTATGAGTGTGGTCATTCTACTTAAATATCATATATAACCCCTAGAAATCCATTGTGATAGGGCCTAGTGTGCGGAGCCATTAAGGATCAAGGAAAATGTAACAACCACCCATTTCAATGGCAAACATATGGGTATTGAGGTGATAATCCCACATTTGATGCTTAATAATTTTACAACATCCTTCACATTTCATGCTCCCCCATTTGAAGCTTAATATTTTTACAATGTCCTTCACATTTCATAGTCCCCTAATTGGTGATAAGGACATGGAAATTAGATACCAACCATATGAAACAATGAACAACTTATGCTACTCTCTTATGGACAAAGTTATGATCGTTGACACTATCAATCAACACCATTACTAGTTGATGCTTGATAAAACCTCATATTTTGAGAGTTTGTGGTAAATAAATTCCAGCCAAGGCATGCAGTGATATAACCGATTCATTTGGCATTGTTGTGAGATCATTATCTAGGTCAGCTTGGGGTTCACCAACTTCTTTCTCAGGCACTTGAGTGAATGGAGCTTCATTGAATGAGAAGTTTCCAGCCACATCAATTTGAAATAATTTTGGCTCCTTGCATTTATGTCATGGGGAGTACTTTTCATCATAGTAGTAACATAGTCCTTGTTTCCTTCTTTCGACCATTTCTTTCAGTGCCACATTTTAAACCCTAAGTGTTTGGGTGGGGCTTGTAGCCTTGGTGGGACATGCCTTTGCGAAGAAATTGGACAACTGTATTGGGAATTTAAGGTCACTTCTACATCTAAGGCCTTGCAACATTTGTTTAACCAAATAGTAGGGTGATGCATTCATACCTTTGCTTGGATGGCTTCCTTTAAGCCAGTGATGAAACATTCCAAGTAAAATTCATCTCCTAGTCTGTTAGTTCTGATGTCTAAGTGTTCAAAAAATGCATTGTAATCACTTACTATACATGTTTTCCTGAGCTTAGTGAGATGACACAAAAAGTGGGATTCCCAATCAAAGTGGTGACAGGTGGATTTTGAGAACATGTTCCCAGTTGGCCTCCATGGATAAACATTTTGATGCCACTTCCACCTCTCTTGGTCCAAGTAAAGGGATCCCACATGTAGTTTAGTTCCATCCTCCTAGATATTATTAAAAATGAAATATTGTTCCATCTGTGCCACCCATACTATAGAGTTAGAACCATCAAATTTGTACCTGTCCAACTTGGGTGTCCAGTGGCTCGAAGATTGTTGATCTCCATGGAATTGAATGTGATGGTTGGATTCTCCTTCTATGTTTGCATCAACACTATTTTCCTCCCTCATGGGTTTGTGATGCATTGTTATTGTTGGGTCCCTATAATACTAGTGATTACCCCATTACTATTGTAGTTATACCCCTTATTAATATTGTTGTGCCCCTATTGTCCCCATATTGTTATTACTGTGTCTCATAGAATCCTCTATTGTTATTTTTGTGGCTTTATATTATTATTGTTAGGTTGACTGGGTTATATTGTGACTCCTTAGACTCCTATATATAGAAAGGCGGTTTTGTCATTCGAATCATCTAAGAATTTTCCATTTATGTAATGTAAAGGAGGTTTCCCCCTCGAAGAGGCTGAATTCTAAGGCGTTGATCTATATTTTCTATATTTTCTTGAGCTGGTTTCATAACATTTGGTATCAGAGCTTTGGATTCTTGGGTTTCACTACTCCAAACAGTTCATCGTGGTATTTGTGCTATAACTTTTTTCTACGACATTTCAGAAGTCGAAAACAAAACCCATTTGAAAAGACATCGCGCTAAATCTCGGGTTTGAATTTCAAAGATTTTTGCGCTATATTTACGGAGATATGATCTGAGGAAGTTGGTCTTTTTGTAGACTCCTGAATTACATTCCAAATAGGTGACCTGGGGAAAATCGTCATAACATTTTCTCTGAGCATTCGATTGAAATTTCATAAGAATGCGTAGAAATAGGACGGACTATAGTTTCTTCTATATATTTTTCAAAGATAAAGGTCGAAACAGTAACTCGTGGCACGTCGTACAAGTTCGCTCTACTAAACTAGTCTATAATCAGGTCACTGTGGGAGATTTCGCATAACTCTTCCTTCAAGAATCCAATTTGTATCAGATTGGTGGCACTGGAAAGAGGACACAGAGGGTGACCATAGGTCACAATTTTAGAATTGGATGGTTTGAAAGTACAAAGATACATCAGAGGAAATATCGAGCTCCTACAAAGTGAAAAAAAGGTGTGTAGATTCTTTTAAATTTTTGCTTAAGATTGGTTTGAAAATTTATTTTGAAGGAATTCAAAGGGCTAGTAGAGCATTAT
>APFE030804005.1:0-12718 GCA_000404065.3 Pinus taeda
AAGAAATTTAACGCATATTAGCTTTACATGTGGCACAAATACAATCATACTACCAACAACAACATTGCATCCCAAAAGAAATATATTGCATGTTATGGTTATTTTTAAAACAAATCAACAAAGTGTAATGGTGATTATTTGTTGTGAAGACCCATATGAACAGTGGAGTAATGCTAATAAGACCAATGCAGTTACTGCAGGATACCCACTCACCTTTCCCTTTATCCTACAAAAAAACTCCGAGGTGAGAAATCCTTTTTTCGCCGAGTGTTTTCTTGTAAGAGGGGAAAGTAATGAAGAATTCTTCCTACTAGACTATATTTATTTGGGACAAACAGGGTGAAACATGAAGCCTCATCACTTCAAAATTTGCATTTCCTTGGGGGGGTGGTTGTTCCTCTAATGGTTGATTTCTCGTACTAATTAATGTTTCCTTTAGCTGACACATTTTTCCTTCCAATAGGTTGTCAACAGGGAGCTTATTATAAGAGAATATTCATCTATTGTGCTCCTTCCAAATTTCCCAAAGGATGAAACCTCGAATGAAATTTCAGGTAAGGTTCACCACCTCATTTTTTGTATAATGCACCCGCCATTTCTTTATTGTTTCTTGTATGCTATCTCGAATTTAGTTTCTTTATCTAAATATTGAGGCTAATTAGTCCCACAGTGCCTCCATATAGTTACATGTGATAAGTAAATGAATAAGCCTCTCTTTTGTGTTTTCGGAGAGGAAACACAAAGAGGAACCTATAAATCCTCTCCTTATAAGTTTGTCCCAAGTTAGGACCTTCCGGTGTAATTGCCCGATTTCCGTCGCCGCCCGGAAAATTGCTTTTTTTGAAGTCTAAAATATAAATCACTCAATAATGACAAAAATAAACAGCACAAAAGGATGCAAAAAATTTGGGATGCAAGCATTTCCTTTAAGATGTTGCTTCTTGCCTCATTCACTTTGAACCAGACATTCCTCAAAGGAAAGATTCCTTTGACAACATGAACAGATGCAATCCAATGAATGTTGGCCATGTTTTTTTAGGCTGACCATTTGCTAAGTAGGACTAGACTTGAATTAAAGGGTTTTCTACAATGTATGTTTACATCACAACTCTACTAGTAGTCTATCCTCAAATATTCTCGGTGCTGCCATAGTTCTTCTCAAAATGAAATTGGAATATTCCCGTGTTGTTTATCTGGTTTTGCACCAAGGAACTATTGCTAACAAATTTTGTGTTTGCGTCAGGAGGTAGAGAAGATGAGTAAAACAAATCAATACTTGAAAAATTGCAATGCTAATATGAAATCACAGGTACGTAGTCCCATCTGCGTTTTTGACCCACTCTTTTGTTTGCAAACAGCAGACAAGGATATTCATTTTTTCTGAAAGATTATTCTGAATGGATTTTGCAGTTGGCATTTTGCCTTGAGCCAAGACAAGAGCACAACGTGCCTTACACATCTTCGTCATCACCCTCTAATTCAGATACTAGACAGAAAACAGAAACAAATGCCTCATGTCATGATTTTCAAAGATGTGATGAGCATGAGCATTTTGACAAATGTTCTGGTAGTTCAGTTTTAGGCTCAGAATATGACAAGGCCCAGAGGCATGGAAAGCTGATGTACCCTTGTTCCCCAGAGTCCTCATTTGGATCTAAGAAGGATGGTGCAATACCTACCAAGGATATTGTTTGTTGTCCATCCCAGGGCTGACAGAGTCAACAAGAAATCTGGCACGGCAGAGAAGCAGGAATTTGAAAATCACCAAGAAAATACATCTGCATTTGAAGACATTACTTTGAACCAACTACCATTTCTCGGTCGATTAGAAGGCCATTCAAGAGAGGAGCACCGGAGAGCAGAGATGCATCAGAAGATCATTCAGAAGAAGGCCACGCGGGAAATGCGTTATGACAGAATTCAATATGAAAGGGAAAGGCTGTTAAGGTTTTTCTGAACCCTGACATTTTCATCAGATTTGGTTAATCTGGAGCATTCTTTGCTCCCTATTATCTTTCCTTGCTTGAATTGCTGATGGAAATCATCAAATTTGCTAAGAAGTCCAAAAACACGGACAGCATGTTCTGTGTACTGAAAATGTTAGGTCCTTCATTGTTGCTTTTAATGTTTTAATGCACATTTATTTGTTTGTGATTTTAATTACTATATCTCATTGGGAACGCCTGTTGCAGAAATTGAGACTGGTGATTCTGTTTCAATCAATGGAGAGGGAGAAACTGAGAGTCTTACTTCTAGAGAAGAGGTAACATCTGCAAACAAGGAACAGTCTGAACCCATTCAAAATGCTATACAAAATAAAAGAAGTTTCAAACAAGATTCAACTGGTAAGGCTTCCAAACCATTCTTGCATAGATATTTGTTTGCAATTTCAATAACTATATAGCTCATCAAAGAATGCAAGCATATCTTTTTGTGATTTCAATAACTATACTTCTCATTAAAGAATGCCTGTTTCAGATTTTGATACCGGGGATATTTCCTCAATCCACGCAGAGGGAGAATCTGAAAGAGTTACTTCTAAAGAGGAAACAACTGTAAACATGGAACAGTCCGAACCCATTGAAAATGCTAGACAGAATAAAAGAAGTTTCAAACAAGATTCAAGTGGTAAGGCTTTTAAACTAATCTTGCATAGCTATTTGTTTACAATTTCAATGACTATATCTCATTAGGAATGCCTGTTGCAGAAATTCATGAACAGGGAGAAACTGAAAGAATTACTGCTGGAAAAGAGGTAACGTAAAAAAAAATCCCTTTTTGAATAAATAATCTAAATTAGCCTTTGAAGTTATGAGTGATATAATTCGTTGTTCCATTACAATCAATTTCAGTTAAACACCTTGTTTTCTTATCAATGGAAATTTTACTGGATTCTTCAAACAGCATTCTAAGAAGCTAGAACTCCCAGGCGTAACAAGGCCCAGAGAGATAAGTTCAGGAGGATCCCAAAAGATTAATATCTCAAACAAGCAGAAAGTAATTTCAGATGCCCTGGTGAGGCAGATGCGAGATCAGCTAATTAGGGCTAGGGCTTATCTAAACTTTGCACCTATACGGAGTAATACTCACTTTGTACGGGAGCTTAGGCAGAGGATGAAGGAAGTCCAGCGATCCTTGGGTGAAGCAACCAAAGATTCTGACTTACCCAGAAGGTAGATTTACTGTTGATAATTCTTTGAGGTTTGAGACTTGAGTGCATTTAGTGATCATGCAAGCTGTAGAATTAGAATTCTCATACTAACTTGATGACTTGTCGTAGTGTTGTATCAGTTTGATACAAAAAGGATGATTGGTTTTCTGAACTAATACCAAATAGGATGATTGGTTTTCTGTCTATTAGCATTGTCATCAATATATGCAAATTCGTATTCCAATTGCTAGGTTACGGTGGTTGTACAAATCTTGATTTCTTTAAGAAGTAACAAGTATTGGTTTTGTTTTATGGGTGAAGTGCTTCTGAAAGGATGAAGACCATGGAACGTACTTTGGCTAGAGGCACGCAATTGTATAATGACTGTTCTGCTATGGTAAAGAGGCTCCGGGCCATGGTGCACTCTACAGAAGAACAACTTCAAGTGCACAAGAGGCAGAGTACATATTTGACTTAGCTAGCTGCAAAAACCCTTCCAAAAGGCCTTCATTGCCTCCCTATGCGCTTGGCTACGGAGTATTATGCCCTGAATTCTAGCGAGCAAGATTTTCCACACAAGGAAAATTAGGTGACAAAGCTCTCTATCATTATGCAATATTTTCTAACAACGTTCTTGCAACAACAGTGGTTGTGAACTCTACTATATTTCATGCTAAGGTAGATTCCTCTATCCTTGAGATTTACACTACATCTGAAGGAAACCTCTTAGTTCTGTTTGAAGGTTAGTATAGGCATTATTTATTGGCTAAGATGTAATTGCTTTCTCTATGCAGGAGCCAGAAAAGCATGTATTTCATTTGGTCACTGATAAGCTAAACTATGCAGCAATGAAAATGTGGTTCTTGGCTAACCCCCCAGGGAAAGCAACAATTCAGGTTCAGACCATTGATGACTTTACATGGCTAAATTCTAGTTATAGCCCAGTTTTGAAACAACTTGGCTCTGCATCTATAAAGGATTATTACTTTAGGTCACACCGTATGAATGCAGATTCCAATTTGAAGTATCGGAATCCAAAGTATCTGTCTATCCTTAACCATCTTCGCTTCTACCTCCCTGAGATCTTTCCAGAGCTCGAGAAAGTCCTCTTCCTGGATGATGATATTGTGGTGCAAAGGGATTTGACCGAGCTTTGGAATATCGATATGCAAGGGCGGGTAAATGGTGCAGTGGAAACCTGTGGAGAAAGCTTTCATAGGTTTGACAAATATCTCAATTTTTCCAACGTACTCATTGCAAAGAACTTTGATCCAAATGCTTGTGAATGGGCATATGGAATGAATATATTTGATCTGGAAGAATGGAGGAAACAGGGAATAACAGGGATTTACCATCAATGGCAAAATCTAGTAAGTACATGCTAACCTTCTACATTTTGCTTATTGCCTAATTTTTTTAATCTGTCCTCTGGATTTAACATTCTATCTCATCTCCGTGCTGTGTTCATCTCAGAACAAAGATAGACAGTTATGGAAGTTGGGTACCCTGCCTCCTGGGCTGATCACTTTCTATAACCTGACATTCATCTTGGATAAATCTTGGCATGTTCTGGGTCTTGGTTATAACCCTAATGTTGATTCAACTAAAATTGAAAGAGCAGCAGTGATACATTACAACGGAAATATGAAACCATGGCTCGATATAGCCATCCCTAAGTACAGACATTCTGGACTAAGTACGTGAAATATGATCACATATTCTTGCAACTATGCAATATCAGTGAGTAGATTTACTAGAAGATTGTTTATTATTCCATGAAATTTCACCAAGGAACCTGTGCAGTGCCCTTTGTTGGTTGCCACAAGAATTGTGGAGACTTAACCTGTAATGGTAAAACCTGAGAGGACATTCAGATGTTAAACTGGGCAGCCTGCGAGTGGAATGTCTTCCTAACGACAGTTTGTTACACATAAAAATGTGGCAATCTTGGAAATGTATAATTGTTTTCTGCAGACATTGCTGCAATCTTGTGTGCATATATTACACATTTAAGACCTTCATTCCAACGCCTAATTTAGGCAATTTTTTAACCTATTCAATCTTCTTCTTATTGTTTCCACGTTTTGAGATCCGCCTGGTCTAGGGGCATTTTTTGTTTATATTAAAATTCATTATGAGAAACAACTTTCAAATTAAAAATAATGGATAGAGAATGCCGTGAAAACTCTGAAAGTGTCGGTGCCATTTCTTTTGGATAAATTCAAGCAAGCTTATGAAAAGATGTTATCAATGGTCACTTATGAAACTAATAAAGTTTAAATGGAATCCACGTTTAAAAAAACCAGAGATTGAAAAAAAAAACCAGAGATTGAAGTTTGCAGCAGTACCTTTTGACAATAGAATTGACAACACTGTTGAGGAGTGAAGCTGCTTGGCAAGTTGGCTCTGATCTGTGATGGGTGAAGCTGCTTGGCAAGTTAGCTCTGATATGTGATGGGTTTGCTCTAGGGCTTCTGCTTAAATACTTGACAACGGGTGTTTTTCTTTGACAGCACTCTCACAATACCCTCTGTTCTGCTATGTTCTGCTAGTTCTTTCTTCAGCCCCTCTGTTCTGCTATGTTCTGTTCTGCTATGTGTTCTGCTATGTTCTTTCTTCAGCAGCAGGCTGGAATTTGGAAGGAAACTAACAATACACTGCAGCGAACTAACAGTCAACTGCTACAGCAAATTAAACTAGACTTAACTTCCAGAAAATTAACCATTAATTGCTATTTAAACTAAACATTAATTGCTATTTAAACTGAACGCAATTTAAATTGAACATTAATTGCTATTTAAACTGAACGTGGAATTAAACTGAACGCAATTTAAACTGAACATTAATTGTTATTTAAACTGAACGTGGAATTAAACTGAACATTAATAGCTATTTAAACTGCAGTCTATGGTCATGCGTTTTATTTAAATTCAATTGTTTCTGCATTTAGGGGAGGGGTCGTGGCACAAGTCCTAGCCCCGGTCACATTCAACACCACAGAACCGTGGTGGAGCCACGAAGGGAGTAATGAAAATCTTATTTCCTAATACACCCTTATTTACATAATTAAAATAAAACTATAACCATAATTCATTTTTACGACTTTCTTTTTAAAATTATGAATAACTAACACCATTACATAGAGAGGCAGAGAGGAGAGTTTGATCAAATGCACGCTACTCATAAAGTTTGGTAAAGGTTGGAAGTTTGGATTGATTAAAATGCTCAAGCTTAAAACTCTACACTTTATGGGGATTATACCAAAATTGTTTTGATTTGGAACCTTACTGTTAATAAGATTAAATATAATTTTAAGTGATAACACCAAAAATATTTTTTCCTTTGATGTAACAATTCAGGGTGTATATAAGCTGAAAGTTTTTAGGATTAAGATATGAAATAAATGTAAATTTTATTTATAATATTAATTTTTTCAGTAAATTCTACAAATGTATATATTCTTCATCATGAGGGTGAAGTCAAAATACAGAGGGATACAGTAGAGATGATTTAATAGTTCATAAGTTGATGTGACTTTTGGTGTCTATCATATGGCATATTGACTATGTCTCACTTTGAAAAGTATATCTCTCATAAATTCTTTATGGGCCATATCTTAATCCATAACTATAATCAACAAATATAACATCCCAAGAAAAGTGCATAAAGAGAAAGTGTAAAGTGCATAAAGTGCTAAAATGAGAGGCATCAACCTCTTGTCAACTTTGGGGATTGGTCAATAGAAGGTAGAGGTTCCTTACATATCTTCCCATGTATATTGAAACCTCTATATTACATATCCTCTTGAATATATTGCAACCACTACGTATAACAATCGATTTAGATTATGTATATTTCTTATGTTGTATCAATTATGTGTGTCATGTAAGATTACTAATTATGTGTCACTTATGGTGCAACACTTACATGCATTGATGGATATGCCATTTTTGTCATGGTCATTTCTTATGTGCATCACTTATTCCTTGCTAGTTTAGGTGCATCACTTATATGTGACACCTCATATGGTGTATCGTGGCATCTATGCATTATGCTAGTGCATTTATGCTTATCTATGTCACTTATTGTAAGTATCTTGTGGCATGTTGACTATGTGTCTCATTTTGAAGAGTATCACTTATGTACATTGCTTATGTGGCATCACTTTATTATGTCACTTAAGAGCATCTCTTATGGTGTGTTGGGTATAAATTAGTGGTATAAACAACAATTCCATTACATCAAATTCCATATTACTGTGGCTTTCAAATTCCAGAAAAATACGATTTTCAAATTTCACAAAACTAGAGTTTTCAAATTGCACAGTCTTTAATATACATTGAAGGGCATTGCCATCTTGCAATGAAATTTCAATATGGTGTGGTTAACTACATTTTCTAATTATGAACTCAAATTTAAAATCACTATATTGGAGTTTCCACATTCTACATTACTAGGGTTTTCAAATGCCACAAAACTAGGCTTTTCAAATTGTTAAAAACTAGGTGAAAAGAATAAGGTTTTCAAATTTCACAATGAGTTTTCCGCCTTTATGAAAAATCCCCACACTTATTTTATCTTTGATCTTCAAAATGAACTTGAGAAATCGTGGGTAGTGTACTTTGCATGGGACTCAGCCAAACACAAGTTATGGATCTTGCAAAAGCCATTTATGTTGTTGGGTTTTATTTTGTGACCCCACGAAAAATTCACAATGACCCTAAATGGCTCTTGGAAGTGAGTTGCAAATCATCATAAAATTCCAAATAGGACTCAAATGGGAAAAACATTAATTCCATGAGACTCATGAAACTATGTTATAGCTAGGGACAACCCCCTAGGAATCCATAGGTAAAAAGTTGACTCATGAAACACTTTGCCCATACTGAGATATAGATATTCATCATATATATATATATATTTGTGAGAGAAATAAAACATTTGCTAAATATATAAAAATAGAAGTCTATAGATACTTATAACAAATGTACAGACATGGATCATATATTCTGTGTATTGGAGGAATAAAAAAGACACTTTTGTTAGGCAAGTGCATGACGATGATGGCCCCAAAAGTAGAAATTTGGCTATTAGGAATGTGATCCCACGGGAACATGTGCACAGTCCTAGGAATGTGCATGCATATGTGCACATGTTCCTTAGTGTATAGGATAAATAAGGCCCAAACTACAAACCATGATGGTAGCTAGGTCACCAACTAGTCATGGATCAAGAATGCGCACACATTCATATGAACATGCACATGTTCCAAGAATGCACATGCATTCAGAGAATGCACACACATTCCAAAAATGTGCCTATATTCAAGGAATAAAAACACATCCATGGTCATTATGGTAGTTATGGTAATTAATAAACATCCTTGTAATATTAATTAGTATAGTGGATGAGGACAACAGATGAGTTTGAAGATAGTTATTTTGGCCTTCATATTCTTTATATAGTCATGTAGAACAAAGAACTTCTTCATCGTGAGTAACCATGAAATGTAGGAGCCTTGCCTTTATTAAACTCATTTGGAAAATATCCCATATCACTCCTCCTTTAAAGATGATGATGATGATGACCATGATACCTGTTTAAACTAGAACTAGAATAGAACCTATGTCCCTATAGTCTTCTTTAGACAATTTTATGCATGCGACCCTGAAATTTGAGCGACCTTTCAAGGCTATGACTCAAGCCTCTACCTAGAACGTGATGAAATTATCATAAATGATAAATACCAAGGAGAAAGTGCATTTAATCAAAAAATTGAACAAGGACTTTACCTGACGCATCCTGACCATTACATAAATTTCATCAAATACATCATGAACATGTAATGTACAAGTCATAAAAACACATCTTAACATAGGGACCTCATACTTATTTGAGATTAATCAATAAGGTGTGGTACCCTCTCACAGTATTTGCATTATCATCTATTAGGTCATTCATTCATCATCCATCAATTCATTAATTGAAACATGATGATATCCATAACTCAAATCTTTCATAAATCGATGCTTATAACCATCATATAGTCGTAGAAATATCAATGATATAATAGATATTAAAGCCACATAATATCAAGAAAATTTACACATAGTACATAAGTCGAAAATATATCTTATTAAAATATGAAAAACTCAATCAAGTCAAGCACTTCCACGTACCACCTAACCATAGATTAGCCTGAGCCAAACATTTCTTTCAGTGAATCACCCCCATGCCATATTCCAAGCATGAATGTGGGACTCACAACAAACCAACCATGGTTCTTATTCTTTACTGCGTATCACACCAACATTTCACAATGATTTATATGCCCAAAAAAGGCACCTATATAACCAGGCTTTACTCTATATCTCACTAAGGGATTCCTAGGCCCAAACAAAAAGCATACACTACCATGCTTTACCTCAATCCCACCACATACCAATCTAGGGATCACAACGCCTATACAAGAAGGGACGCCTCTGATCACTCCACCTAAACCATGAGGAATTTGTCCCTCTCCTCCCTCTAGGGTTTACCCTATCTCTCGACAATCACCAGTTTAGTAATCCTAGGCCCAACAAGGGTATACATAATTAGTATTTACTGCAATCCCAGCTTTACCAGTTCAGGGATTCCTAGGCCTTGTGATTTTTCCTTAGACCACCTCACTCAGTTTTGAAACCATCCAATAATCCATCTCAACCAAATTGAAGAACCCCATCTCACCATGACTATCTAGAAATGGTAGGGAAAGGTTGAAACGACTATCACACTTGTTAAAACCCATGCTAATGACAACAAGAGAACCAAATACACAATGCATGCCAAACCGAGAAAGGAAATCATACATGCAAATTGAAACCTACAAGTAATCATGTTGTAGCTGATGCAATTCTTCATTTCTTGCTCTTTGCTTCCCTTTTCCTTGTTATCCTTCCTAGTAACTTATCAAGGCGAAGTAATGCCACCTGGAACCTACTACTGTGAGGGAGCCAATGGAAGGAAGACGTGTTCATACTATGCATGTGCTTCCAATATTTTCTATATAAGCACCAACAAGGCCATTTTTTGTTCTCCTAGTGGGAATTCTTTACTGAAATCAAGTCAACATATCACTGTGGTTTGAAATTATTAATCCTTAAGCTCTCATTAGAGAATCTCACTGTCAGATCATGTGCAAGCCAATTTTATCGCTTTTCTTAGTATTAAGCCTTACAATTGGGAAATTCAAGTTTATATCCCTGAGCACTCACACTATGGGAAAATATTCACCTTTGTCAACTTTTTCATCATGGGAGGGGTCCAAATTCCAGTGTTTCATTCCTCTAACCCTTAACTCTCCTTCTCCCATGCACCTTCTCCCACAGCAATTTGAACCTAGAGTGGCATGCACATTTCTTGTTGTACCACCCTTAAGCCTACACATAGTATTTTTCCTTTTTCCACCAGAACTCCAAGACTAGTTCACGTAATGGCTTCTTCTAGTTCCGATGAAGATCATGAAAAGGATGAAGGTAGGGATGAGACTATTTATTTCTTTAGAACTAATGTTGAGGCTAGTGGCCGTCCAATATCACCTCCTTATCTTGTGAAATGTCCTCATAGTTCAATTGAATGAATGGACATGCTAACTATGCACACGAAGTTTGAGGGAGATTTTCCATCACATTCAGAACTAATGTGAGATCTAAGAAGAACATAAGTAGTGATCCACATGGTAAAATAGTGCATCGGGAGAATGGAGACTCATCCTAACCTCTAGGTAAGAGATTGTGAGGGTCAACTGATGCTGGAGAGGGTCCTAAAAATGATCCATAAAAAAGGTCATCAAACTAATAAAAAATTGTAGGTTCTAATTGGAACTGGTGCAAGGAAATATCATAATAACATAGACAACTGACAAAGAGGTAGATATGCTCAAGACACATGCTAGGAAAACATTGCAAAAGATCAAGGTAATTAAAAATTTTCTAAATCACACGAAGAAGGAAGAAGCTGGGCGGAGGAATTGCCCGGTTTCCGTCTCCGCCCGGAAAATTTTCCGGCTCCGGCTGCCGGCAATCCCTCCGCCCTCCGCCACGCTCCCTGGCTCCGCCCCCCTTCCTCCGCTCAGCACCCACTGACCCCCGACTCCCTGATTTACTCAATCTACGCTCCGGGATTTACTCAATCACCCTGGCCACCCGCTCTACTGCTCGAATCATTGCCCGATTTCCGATCGCGATTTTCCTCCTCGACTAGGCGCCTCCCGCTCTGCTGCTCGCTCCCGCTCTCCTCCTCGACTAGGCGCCTCCCACTCTGCTGCTCGCCTCCCGCTCTGCTGCTCGCCACCGGCTCTGCTGCTCGCCAACCAGGTTTGTTCCGCCTCAGAACCTGTATTTGCATTATTGATCATATCAGTGATGCTATTTAAATCTGTCAGGCCCCTTGACCAGTGAATAATCTGGGACCTTCCATTCCTGAACACAGATATGTAAGACAAATGGCTACAAATGTAAAGAATCTATAATTTATCCCAAAGAAATGGCACCGACACTTTCAGAGTTTTCATGGCATTCTCTATCCATTATTTTTAATTTGAAAGTTGTTTCTCATAATGAATTTTAATATAAACAAAAAATGCCCCTAGAGCAGGCGGATCTCAAAACGTGGAAACAATAAGAAGAAGATTGAATAGGTTAAAAAATTGCCTAAATTAGGCATTGGAATGAAGGTCTTAAATGTGTAATATATGCACACAAGATTGCAGCAATGTCTGCAGAAAACAATTATACATTTCCAAGATTGCCACATTTTTATGTGTAACAAACTGCCGTTAGGAAGACATTCCACTCGCAAGCTGCCCAGTTTAACATCTGAATGTCCTCTCAGGTTTTACCATTACAGGTTAAGTCTCCACAATTCTTGTGGCAACCAACAAAGGGCACTGCACAGGTTCCTTGGTGAAAGTTCATGGAATAATAAACAATCTTCTAGTAAATCTACTCACTGATATTGCATAGTTGCAAGAATATGTGATCATATTTCACGTACTTAGTCCAGTAATGTCTGTAGTTAGGGATGGCTATATCGAGCCATGGTTTCATATTGCTGTTGTAATGTATCATTGCTGCTCTTTCAATTTCAGTTGAATCAACATTAGGGTTATAACCAAGACCCAGAACATGCCAAGATTTATCCAAGACGAATGTCAGGTGATAGAAAGTGATCAGCCCAGGAGGCAGGGTACCCAACTTCCATAACTGTCTATCTTTGTTCTGAGATGAACACAACACGGAGAACAGATAGAATGTTAAATCCAGAGGACAGATTAGAAAAATTAGGCAATAAGCAAAATGTAGAAGGTTAGCATGTACTTACTAGATTTTTCCATTGATGGTAAATCCCTGTTATTCCCTGTTTCCTCCATTCTTCCAGATCAAATATATTCATTCCATATGCCCATCCACAAGCATTTGGATCAAAGTTCTTTGCAATGAGTACGTTGGAAAAATTGAGATATTTGTCAAACCTATGAAAGCTTTCTCCATAGGTTTCCACTGCACCATTTACCCGCCCTTGCAT
>APFE030804009.1:0-10402 GCA_000404065.3 Pinus taeda
TCTTTGATGCGATATTGGTCCGGACCCGATACGGGCATGAACCAATCTAATAAGGTTTCATGTCTGGGACAATGTTCTGCTTAAAGAAATATCATGAATCCTTTGTGTGAAAATAGTTGTCCACAGAACTTTGTAAAACAACTTAGGAAGCCTACATGCACTGAAATGAAAAAAACGTTCCTAAAGTCTTCAATCAAGCATCATGTTGGAAAATAAGGTGAATTCATCACTTCTCAACTCTTAGTAAAACAAGTTAGCTGATACGTGCATACAAATTTTCAATTAGCAGAAGGCCATTAATTCAGATAAATAGAGAGAAAAGGTTTCAAGGGATAAATCTTCCGCCCCCCCCCCCCTCTCGTGAGAGTCCTGTTGTCTCTTATTTATAAATACTTGATAAAGTCTTCTCGAGCCTTATCCTTTACAAAAGCATGCTTTACATAGAATGATTTAAAGAGTAAAGCTTTATTATAGCTTATCCATGTGTAATATAATTAGCATGTCTCATTATCAATTCTATCCTATCTTGAACTTAAAAAACATGGAAATTGCTGGCTAAAGTACCGCACTCCCTTGTCGGTAATTTTTTTTTGGATTTTTGGAATATGATTGAAGACGTTTCCCTCTAAGTCACATGCTCTTGCATCAAAGGAGACCACTTTATTAGAAAATCACTTGAATAAATGGAGCTTGAAGAAAAAGAAGAAATAGTTGATAGCTTAAGAACTGAACTTCAGGCCTTTCTGAAGTCCAAAGGAGCCAAAAACTTGAGGAGCGAGGTGAGAAACCACAGAGATGGTAGAGAAGGAGTCTGTTTTCTTATAAAATCACTTGAATCAATGAACTTGAATTGGGATATAAGTGAGCCTCAAGATGTTGGCCATGAAAATTTTGTAGATAGTGACATGCATTCAATTAAACTAAAGAAAGACATTGTTGACGATAGAAACATTAGAGGTTACAAATGGGGACATGCATCAGTGTGTAGTATGAATGAAAGGATGCATCAAAAATCCTATTAGCAAAAGAGCTCATTCCAGTGGGAAATAAACGACCGAAGGTGCCTTGAGAAGAGGAATTGTTTTGAATACCAATTATGGAACAAGCTAGTTGCAATAAATGTAACACCAACCAATGGTCACTTCAGAAGACAAGTGGCAACCTCATTGATACAACACCATTCATATAATGAAAGAAACAATTGGGCTCTGCCTGCTATATCACCAGAAAGTTATAGCATCTCAATGGAGGTTGGAGATCACAATCAAGCAATTACTCCAAAAATTTCATTGGATTTGAAGACAAGACTCATAGAATACGTATACAGTCTGGAAACCTCAACGAAGTAGAAAAAGGTATAAAAACGTATGTGGAGCCTAGAATTGATGGAGGAACACAAGGATAATCATAAAACATTTGATAGCTCCATGCAAAAAAATTTAGACAAGAAGATAATATTGAAAACAGAGGATAACTGAAATAAGCCATTCACCAATTCAACTAACAAAGAGATGAATTGTTTGATTTGATTTTATAATGGATAATTTTACCCATTCTTGTTGTTCAATACACTGGGTTTAAAAAGGGAATGTCCGCGTTATGACATGCTAAAACTTCTTATTCCGTTCAAATCCCAGAACCACTTAGTTCTCTGAAGTTGAAAATGAGCAGTGATTGTTTGGAGTGTTTTTTGAAATGTAGTTTCTATTTCACAACAAAACTTATTTTTATTAGTAATAGTTACTAAAGGAAAGTGAGGAAATATTAAATATTAGAATGTATTAAAAGGGAAAGCAATAAATATATACTTTATTTAAATACAAATCCCTTAAATAAGTACCTAAAGGAAAACATTAAGTTATGAGCGAGACACACTCAAAATTAAAAGAATTATTAGAGTTGTTGCCAAACAAACATAACTAATGTGACTACCAAGTTTTCATCCAATGGAAAAATGAGGAAAATTGAGACCATCCATCACCTTCAAGAGATATATGGAAGAAAGAATCAACACATAACAAGGATTCCCTCTTTTGCACACTTAGACTTTGCTCATTTGTGAGTGAGACCATGACCAACACTAAGGTTTCCTTCTTTTATTCCAAGTCTACTCTTTCATTGTCGGTTTGCAGGTTGACTCTTTCAAGTGTCTCCACCCACATGACTAAAGAGATCCATTATTTTATAAGCTTGGCAAGGTTAATATATTTACTTGCATTTTTTCCATTGGTTTACCATTATAGTTGGTATTGACCTCATGATTGTTGTCCATGATACAATATTCTTACTGAAGGATGACGAGCTTAAAATGACCATCCCACATTTTCGCATACCCCACTGTGAATATGTATATGGATGAAAAGTTGCAATAAAAAAGGAATTTTCCTTGCTGGTCAAATTTCCCTTCAAGATCCCGAATGCAGGTGTTAATTATGGTAATTAAGTTTATGAGACAGGGCGACGGTGGGCGGGGCATCCACATGGCCCTGTGCAACCTTTCCAAGGTCACCATTAATGGAATTCAAGGCACCTCGTAGGAGTCATTTAATTCTTGCTCAAGTCGAGGCAAGGCCATTACACACTTAGCCATGGAGACAGAGAACTTTCCTGTTATTCTGCCCCTGATTCACTGTGTATTCCCTTCGAAAGCGGGAGAGTCGACTGAATGCACCAACACTGGGCATAGATGTTGGCTTCTGAGCTGCATTGATTTGGGTAATGCTTCCACCAGTCCCAATACTCAATGCAACACGTCCAGGTTTGACCGAGCTCACAGTCTTTTAACAAACATGTTCCATCTCTTAACACCAAGGCTTCAACTACTCTTTGCAGGTCTGCTCCAAACAACTTCTACGAGAGTTATTGAGCTAGAGGTTAACTCAGAAATCCTTGCAGTCATCACAAAGATAATTCAAAAACTCATTGAATGCATAGCCTGTCCAAATGCAAAGATTCGGCAGAGAAAAGAGGCCGAGGACATGAAACTGACTAGAGTTACAATGCTGAAAATAAATATAGAGGTTGTCTCTAATACCATGTCAGGCCACGAGGTTACTCCTCAAATGAAATTGTATTATTTATTTAGGTTGTTCATTATTATATACAAGAAAAAGTGAGTGTTCAATTTCCATTTCCTCTATTATTTATTTACATTAATTATAGTTTTTCATTGAATTCCTATGATTAGGTGTCAAAAAGTATACGAGAGAATCCTTATGATCACCTTAAAATATTTAACCAATTATGCATGGAAAAGGGCTAAGCATTCCTACTTTCAACCTTGAGTTTCAAACTTTACAACCTCATCTCTAAATCTATTAGACCTGTCAACCTATTCGCCAATCTACATTAATATAGCCTCATACCTCCTCTTTACATGTATGAGTTGTAGGAAAGGAACACTCAATTTTTTTATGAAGCTTTTGTAACTTGTATTGATTTCGAAGAGAAAACTCATACAGAACTAATTTATGTCCCAATCTTAATTACATAAGTCCAAATCCTTCTTCTTTAATGCTTACCTTTCATGATCTATAGGATGAGATGTCTTGAGGATGAATTTTTTTTTCTAGTATCCACTTGAGTTCTCTAATGAACCCTTTCTTTGAAACCCTCATTATTATTCTTGTTTCATTTGTGATCAAGAATGTGCAGTAAATGATGATCACCATGACAATGACACCCATGATTATAACTTTGGTTTTGTGGACATAGATGATTTTACATTTCGGGATGAGCGATGTCCACATCCATGTTGTGTTTCTCTTGTCACCTCTCACATGTTTTCATGCATGATATTTAACCACACACTGATCCCATCTCCTTTACCTTGTGTTTGAGGTCATGTATGATGATTATAGTGAGGAATGGTTGAGTCATGATGGTATGAAATGGTTAACATGAATTATGATTTATTATTTAATGAAATTGAGAAAGAGGCCCTTCTCTATGAAAGGTCTTGTCAAGTTTATGAGAGGTACTTGTTTTATATGGATGATGAATTTTTTTCAAAGAACTTCAAAATGAAGTCCTATTTTTTTACTCTTAAGGAATTTAGCTAGCCCAATCTATTTAAAATGAAGTGTTTGGGTTTTAAATGTCTCATGAATATACATATTTTTTTTAATGATATGAGACATGTTCAACACAATAATAGTGTGTTGTTTGAAGTAAAACAAGACCATGATTTGTCTACATTCCTTCATTCTTATAGTTTGGCACACAAACAAACAATTGTTGGGTGGCACATTATACCTTGAAATAAACAGTAATATATGTTGAATTTCAACATGTATGACCATTAAATAATATTGAATCCTTTATTTTGTACGTAGGTAAACATTAAAAATTAAACAAAATAAAATAAAATTACAAAATAAGCGAAAAATAAATATTTTTTTTTTTTTATTTTTTTTAATTTCTTGTTTGGTTTGTTTGTGACACTGTGTCATAATATGATTTCTTTTTATATTATGTCGGTTAGTCTAATTTTTAATTTTGACCTTCTTATAATTTGGTTTTGTTTTCATCACATGTGTTTATTTATGTTGTGTTTTATTGTCACTTCTACTTTCTTTAATTCACTTTTTCCTAATGCCAATAATCATTGATGAGAGTTCCCTATTTTTACAAAAAATGTGAACATGAATTTGTGAATTAATTATCAATAACGTACCCACTTTCCTCATGAAAACTAGAAACAATTCAAATTTGCTTTCTTCCCTCACTATAGTGCTTGTAGGATTTGACCTCGATTCACTAGTGTGAAGGCTCCTCTAAATAGTGGATTTATTATCCTCCCCCTATTTTCTTTTGAGTGTACTTTCCCTGTGCAAGGACCCTAAGGATTAGTCTTCTCCCTCCATGATGACTTCATGTTCTCTTCCTTAATATTTCATACCTTGTACTCATTCTTGCATCCCCTTTTCCTTTTTATCTTTCCCCCTTCTCAGATCCATGATATCTAGAGAGTTTTATGAGTTCTAGTTTGCATGATGCAAACCACCCTATGGACTCACCTATGTTGATGCACATCAACAATTTAAAAAATTGGCTAGCCATAACAGGTGTATCCCTATCGTCAACTCCATCTATAAGAGTGTGATATGACTTTTCCATCATGGCCCTCCTCTAAATGAAAAGGGTCTCCCTAATTATTTTTAAAGAATGCACTGAACAACAAGTGGGTTTGTGATGAAGAATTTTGTTCCTTGCCACCCCTTAGCATGGTCCTTAAGTAAAACTTATTTTGAGAACCTCTGTCAACCCCATTGTTGTTCAAGTTCACACTTATATTATTAAAAATAATTTCTCCCCCTTTTCACTAAGAAACAAAAAGAATAATATTTATTGGAAATCAAAAGAATTCATGTCCTTTCCATTGAAGTTCCAATTCATAGAGGATTCCTACAATGATTATTTCATTGTTCTTTAATGAATTTTTAAAGATGTTATTATTAAACTACCTTTAAATAGGCTCTAGGACCTTTGGTCCTCCATCACACTATTCATTGTAATTAATATTGGTATGCATAACTGATTGAATTTTTTATATCATATGAAAATGTTCAAGTCAAAGTATTTTCCTCTACCAAAGTATAGAAGGGGGCTTACACCTATTAAGGTTTTCACCACTACAATACGAGCCCTGATGAGCCTCATAAATGGGTAATTATATGGGCTCATTTTACCTCCTAACCTAGTCAAATGAACCATTCTCTTAGCTTATTGTATGATTTTCTCATTATATTTATGCTTATAGGGTGAGTTGAGTTAGTTATTATGCCATGTGGTCTAACGTGTATTTAATGTAGATTATTGATGGATTTCGATGTCAAAGTCAGATCTAGTGGTCAAACTGTAGCAATAAACTGAAGTACATAGAGGAGAGGACTTATAGGAGGGAATCCCCCTTATTTATTTCTCCTCACTTAGAATTGCCCTTCATTCAACTCGGAGTACAAGCAGCCGAATCATGCACTAGAAGGGAGCCGAGCAAGTGGAAGATGATTGATAATTACCTCAAGTTTTGGGAGCCAAGCGTCACTTACTTTGAGTAAGTTGTTGGTAGATTGAGAGGTATTAGTAGAGATGCCCAGGGCCTCACTAGCGTCAACTTTTTTTTCTTGTGTAAACTCTGCTCAAATTTCAAGCTTATTATTTTATGACAGTTTTATGTAATCTTGCTATTTTTTTCATAATGAAGGTGGAATCATTTTTGAGCTAGCACTGAGTTGCCTCAGAGGGCTAAAGCTCTTGGGTTAGGGTCCAATCCAAGTAGCCAAACTTCTCTTTACTTGTATTTGTATTCTTTACCTCAATTTGTAGATTAGTTTAGTGTTAGATGTAGTTCTCTTATGGGTATGTATAGGCTACTTTTGATGATTTAGTAGCTTAAGTCCATTTTTTGTTTTCTGTTGTAGGTTAAGTAGTCATGAGAGAAGATTCAAAAGGCTAGCAACAGTGGCTTGGCCTCTCGTCCTCCCTTTGGGACCATGATTTGAGGCAAAGACTCTCTTGCTGCCCCAAAAGCACAAATTTTCCTCATTGCTAGGACTTCTAGTGTTTGCAGTTCTCTAGTAGGTTGATAGTCTAGTTTTGCTTTTCTTTAGATATTGTTTGTCATGTTCACTTCCTAATTTGCAGTAGTCCTTTTTCATGCTTTAATTTATTACAACATTTCCTAGCATTTCCTTCAATAGATCATAGTTTACGCCATTTTAATGCAAAACTCTGTTTTTCCTAGGATGCACTCATTTAATTGGTTGCTTGATTTTCTTGGTTGACTATTAGTTTCTATGCAACAGATCTGTTCAAGAAGTAGGCTAAATTACCAGCAATCACACCCTCCATCTGATTCATGCCCTATAGGTCTCCCAAACCTCACCTCAATTCTACCCTAGTTTCCTTCATTTTTCATAGAACTTCTTCCTCTCTCCTTGAGCAAAATCAATCATATTTCTCTCTTCTCGTGATTCATGGTAGACCTTAGGTGCCCTAAGACCTCATTCCAATCTTCATCCACATTTTCCACCCACTCTCACACCCTCAAAATAGTGAAAATTTCTCTCGGCCTCCTGTAGTTTCCCTATTTTCCTCGTGTAGTTTTTAAAAGTAGGCTTTCTTTTGAAGGTCGAGTGCATGAAAAGCCTCTAGAAGGCCACCTAAGACCTCATAGGACCCACCCACACCATCCTACATCCTCCCAAGCTCAAAAACCGCCGTCTAATGCCACCTGTTCGCTACCACACTCACACACAATAAATTAGATGCATGTTAAATTCACATAAAAACACATAAATATCCAAAAATATGTTTTTTTCTTATTTACTTCTAGAAATAGCATCATTAGATGTTGTTTACTTCCTTGAGTAGGTAATGGCATTTCTTTCATGGTTTTCATAGTGTTTTTGGCAAAAGTAGAATTAGCTTGTTAATTAGGGTTTACTAGCTTGTAAGAATAACATCTCTACAGTAATATTTCTTTCCTTTCATCACACATAGAGCTTCTTCTAAAAGTTTCCTTGAGCTCCTAGTGATCTCACGCCATCTGACCAAGTGACAACCTGCAGTGAGAACTAGTACTTATGCATATGGCACTGATGCTTCCAAGTTTGTTATGAACTACCAGGTTGATAAAAGTAAAGTTGGTAGCCGAGGAGTTGCAACATTCTTGTTGCAATACTAGTGCTCACCACTTTTTAGGATCGTTTCATGGAAGCCTCATAGTATTCTGTGATTACTGCTTTCTTCTATTTCATATTGCAACATTATGCTAATAGTTTATTTCGGCAAGATTAGACTAGTCATTTCTTTTCTTTCAGTTCTGCATTTCCTTGCTTTCCTTTTCAATTCTACAAATGTCCATTCAGCAAGATCATTTCAGCTAGTTGCAATTTTTTTTGTTCAATCACAATTTCAATTTTTGCAGGTACTTTCAATGTGGGGAAAAAGAAACAAAAAACCAACCAAAAATATTTCCTTTCATGTCTTGTAGGAGTAGAGATAACTTAGGAAAATTTTTGCCCAACACCCCCACTACTTCACACAACCAACCTTCTCTCTTCTTCGATGGCTACGACGAAGAAGAATCCTTAAGTGAACATTGACACATATTTGAAGAACCTATAGGGGAAGAAGAAGAAGACAACATTCCTATGGAGCCAATGGCTGAAAATAGAAAGGCTAGGGGAAATGGAGCAAGAATATAGCGTACCTTCCCCGTTTGGGAGACCAATGGGGACATCAAAATGAAGAATATAAGTCCTTCAGCGGTACCTCACTTCCATGGTCTAACTACAGAAGATCCTGACACCTTCTTGTTCTAGTTTTCTATCATTTGTCAAACTTATGACTATGCAGAAGACGAGGAAAATTTGAAACTATTCCCTTCTACTCTCAAGGACATAGCACTATGCTCGTTCATGGGATTACCTAGAAACAACATCACAACTTGAGCTCAAATGAAGAAAGCGTTTAACAAAAAGTATCAAGACTATTTTAGGTCAAAAGATACTAAAGAAGAAATCTTGCGAATGACCATAGGAAGGGATGAGTCCCTCGAAGTCTATGAAGAGAGGTTCGAGCTGAGTTACAAAAGGGAAAGGTGTACACTTGACCCTGAGTCTCTGAAGTTGGTCCTCCTCAGGGGAATTCAGGATGACCTTTTAGAACCCTCCATCTACTAGCTGAGGGAGACATCTACCGACTATCCTATGGGGACATAAAGCCTGTTCTTAGAATCCATTCTAGAGCAACTAGAAAGAAAGGTAGGGGGAGTCAACCCATAGCTAGTACATATTCTTCTAATTCATAAATTAAAGGTCAAATTGGAAACATGTTGGCAGACTTCAGGAGTGAGATGCTATGGACTATTTCCATGCAAATGGATACCTTACATATCAAAAGAAAACAAGAGGAAGCACAGAGGGCTTTGGCCATTTTTTTCCCTAGATGCACCAAGAGGCATTCTAGGAATGAATGCCCATTGAACTGTATAGAGGTTTTTTCAGTGTGTGAAGAAGATAATTCTACAGATAAGTTCCCTTCCTTGCCTCGACATAAACCAAAGGAGGCCGCATGGACCTAGACCATACGAGTAGGGGATGCAAAGGACATCTTAGGCATACTACAAACCCAACCAAGTCACCTCCATACCTTCTTGGGGACCCGCACCTCATCCTTCCTAGTCCACACCTCGTCCTTGGTCCTTTACATCTCAATATCATGCCCAACCAGCCACCCATTCATTTCAATCGTATGTTGACTCACAACCTTAGTGGAATGCATCTCATGAGGGGTGGAGGCCTAAATACAACTCTCTTCCTAATATTCTGCCTCCACCACCTGTTCAACCACAATCGTTACCTTTTTCTCCACCAAGGCAACCCCAAATTCCTGCCGAGCCAAATCCGAACCTGAATAACGGACAGGCTCACCAAGTGTATAGTGGGGAACCATCATCCCCAAATTATGTTGTGGAGATTCGAGAAATTAACTTGCGATCTCGGAAAGTCCTCCCAAATAGCCACTCTACACCGAGGGAGGTTGAGGAAGATAACGAGGAAAGAAAACCTGAATCAAATCCACCCTTTCCTCAGAGACTATCCATGACAATCGAGCCTACCGCAGAAGAGACTCAACTCCTAGGAGAATTGAAACATTTATGTGTGAAGATACCACTTCTCCAAGCCATAAAATATGTGTCTATCTACAATAGGTTGATCAAAAAGAAGTGCTTTATGCACCTAGGAAGGTGCAAGAGAGATGCCCCAACCATCAATGCCATAGGAAAATTGTCCGACTTGATGTTGGGGTAGATAATCTGTCCAAAATATCTGGACCATAAAAGCCCATTGATGTCCACATCAATGGCACAATGGTATCACATACCTTGATTTATGTGGGAGCTCCCATTAATGTGGTGAAAAAGGAAATAATTCTCAGAATTAACCTCCGAGGCTCCTTGAGCAAGACCACGACAGTGCTGCAACTAGTGGACCGCTCCATAATGACCCTTGAGGGGATTGTGGAAGATGTGATGGTCTCCATTGATTCTTGGGAGTACCCTACTGATTTCTTACTTCTTGAGCCAAAGGAAAAGCTCACTCGGTATCCTCTCATTCTGTGAAGACACTTGTAGGCTACAGTTGATGCCTACATCAATTGTTGAGCTCGGAACATGACCATAAAGAATTGGCACATGTCCAAGCAGTTAATCCTATATCCTCCTACACAGCCCTTTCTAGAACATGATCTACCTCTCTAGTTGGAGGAGGAGGATGAAGATGAAGTTTATTCTGCACCACTTTGTACCTTAGAAATCACCATGGGGGGAAAACCACAAGATGAGGATGATATGATTGAAAATTTGATTCAGAATCCACCTCCCAATGTATCACCA
>APFE030804009.1:11444-100312 GCA_000404065.3 Pinus taeda
TTTAGTTCATGAGACAACTTACAAAAGTATTGTGGGGAGCTTCATATTTCTAACCCACACAAGATCTAATAATACGTATTAACTTTGACTTCTTTCAATGTATATGAAAAATCCATCTAAAATACATATGAAGAATTTTTAAGTAATGTGAAAGGCACTCTAAATTTTGGTATTTATTGCTACTCTTCTCAAAATTTCAATCTTATTGGATTTATTGATTAAGATTTGGGAGGTAGTATTGATGACCTTAAGTCCACATCTCCACATTTGGAATGTGTTTATCTTTTTGTTCTATTTTGATTACCTAGATCTCAAAGACACAAACCATTGTTTCTCCTCTCATCCACACAAGCAGAGTATGTTGCAATTACCTCAGCATGTACACAAGCTCTTTCGCTCAGAATTTTTCTTAAAAGATATTGGAGAAAAGATGATTCAACTTATAGTGATTTATTGTGATAATGTAAGTGGAATCAAGTTGAAAAAGAACCTAGTTCATCACAACAAGATAAAGAATTTTGACATGAAATATCACTTCATTCAGGATTTGGTGCACATGAAGTATATTGAATTGAAACACAGAAATACTAAGGATCTCCTAGAGGATATCTTCACCAAAGAAGTTACAAAATATCAGTTTTTGGCACTACTATATATGATAGTAAAACCTCATTAAGCATTAAAGGGGAGTTTTCAAGATAATGCTTAATCAAGTCATGTAAATTCTATTGGGAATAATGCTTAATTAGTTATGTAAAATGCTCACAAAGTAGCTAGCAAATTTTGTGCTCACTCCAAAATTAAAGCAGGAGATTGTTAGGGTGGTCACTGCTAGAAAGTGCTGTAAATTAGGTGTAATGTCAATAGATTTGTTTCAGAGTTGATTTTAGTAATAGTTTTAATATATAAGAATGTAGTTAATAGTTGAATTAATATATGAGATTTTCAACATTTCTTAGCTCACAGGGTAAATGTGTTTTTTAATTGTTTTATTTTTTTATGGTTTTTTCTTGATAGTAGTGTTGGTTTGTAAATTGGGTTGAAATAATTAATTTCATATTATACAAGTGGTATGAGAGGAGGTAAAATTATTTTGGGTTAAAGTTGTATTGTTGGAATTTTGCGAAAGTTAATCATGTCGAATTCTAACGAGATGCTAGTTCAAGAATTTGATGGGAACGATTATGATTATTGGTACATTAACATGCTAACCTTTTTTATTGGAAAAAATTTGTTGGAGATCCTTGAATGATGATATGAGGAGCCAGCTGATTGGAATGCTCTTACAACGAATGAAAGAACAAAAAAAAAAATTATTGGAAAGGGTTCAAAATAATTCATGCTCTTCCCATTGAAGTGCCAATTCATAGAGGATTGGTAAAATGATTGTTACTGTTCTTTTATGAATTTTTAAAAATTTTATTATTAAACTACCTTTGAATAGGCTCTATGCCCTTTGGTCATGCATCACACTAATCATTGTAATTAATATTAGCATGCATAACTAATTGAAAGTTTAATATCATATGCAAATCTTCAAGTCAAAGTATTGTTCTCTACCAAAGTATAGAAGGGGGCTTACATCTATTAAGGTTTCCACCACTACAACAAGAGCAGATATGGTATAGAAAAATTCAAGACAAGAGCACCTACCACCAAAGACCTAGGCTTCACCATCAGATAAGAAAGGCAATGTGATTGTTACATAAATCGCTTATCACGTTCAGCGAAAATGAAGTTCGGATAAATGGTTGCAAAGTATTAAAAACATAGAGAGAAAGGATATAATGAGTGTATGTGATGGTAGGTCCATTCCCATATGCATGAAGTAATTCTGATCGAGCTGAAATACATTATATATAAATATACTTACACCTCATACAAAATACAGCAACAGAAGGTGATTGCAGTGACAATGATGTAAATATGTTTCTTAGTCATCCGGAGATGTTGAAGTGAAATGATACATTGCATGTGGATCTTTTCCATTGATAATTATTGAATACGACCATGGTTGTCATCATGGTGACCAGGATAATGGTTTTGAAAATGTACAGGCAATAGTGTTATATTTTTGCATGCCATCAATCAATTCTTGCTCAACTGCATATTTTGTTGGAAGACACAACGTCAACTAACATCATTATTATAAAGAAATGGTTTTGCACATCATTTAACAGATCTTAGCCGTAGCCCAAAATCACTCAGTAAGGAAATCGAGAATGGAAAAAGATGCAGCAGGTGATTTTTTCCTTTATAAATGTGCTTGTAGTGGATTTTGAACGTTTCTGATCCTTCAAAAGTGTAATGCCAAAACCCCTCTAGGATTGAAAGTGGTTGGCATTGTCTTTGAGCTTCATTTAATTTTGATATTTGTTACACTACTTCAAATGATAAATGACAATCTCTACATATTTATTCTCTCTCAATCTCCATTGAACGATAAGATTTCACTAGAGAAACCTGGAGTAGTTGACATTCTATATATATTAGAATATGAGAGATATTTCATGGGTATGGAAATCACGTTGATCCTAAAACGGGTTTGGAAATTGAAGAAAAAGAATTGACAGTTGATAGCTTAAGAACTGAACTTCAGGCCTTTCTGAAGGCCAAAAGAGCAAACAACTTGAGAAGCGAGGTGAGTTACCACAAATATGGTGAGGAAGGAGACAACTTTCTTAGAAAATCACTTGACTCATAGAACTTGAAGAAAAAGAAGCAATAGTTGATAGCTTAAGAGCTGAACATCAGGCCTTTCTGAAAGCCAAAAGGGCCAACAACTTGAGGAGCGAGGTAAGATACCACCTTTAAGGGCCAACAACTTGAAGAGCGAGGTAAGATACCACAAAGGTGGTAGGGAAGGAGACCTCTCTGCTAGAAAATCACTTGAATCAATGCACTTGAATGGGGATATAAGTGAGCCTCAAGATGTTGCAGGTAGTGACATGCATTAAGTTGAACTAAAGAAAGACAGTGTTGACGATAGAAACAGTAGAGGTTACAAATGGGGATATGCATCAGTGTGCAGTATCAATGAAAGGATGGATCGAAAATCCTATTAGCAAAAGACCTCATTCCAGTAGGAAATGAACGACCGAAGGTCCCATGAGAAGTGGAATTGTTTTGACTACCAATTATGGAACAAGCTAGATGCAATAAATGTAACACGAACCAAGAGTCACTTCAAAAAGAAAATTGGCAACCTCGTTGATACAACACCATTCATACAATGAAAGAAACAATTGGGCTTTGCAGGCTATATCACCAGAAAGTTGTAGCATCTCAATGAAGGTTAGAGCTTACGGTCAAGAAATTACTCCAAAAATTTCATTGGATTTGAAGATAAGACTGATAGAATACGTATACAGTCTAGCAACCTCAACGGAGTAGCAAAAGGTATAAAACTGTATGTGGAGCCTAGAGCAGAAATTTTCCTCAAGTATGTCCTTGGTAACAACATTACAGGTATAATTATACCATAGCCTATGATGCGATCAATAATTGATGGAGGAACAAAAACATAATCACAAAAAAATTGATAGCTCTATGAAAAAAATTATAGACAAGAAGATAATGTTGACCACAAAGGATGGCTGAAATAAGCCATTCACCAATTCAAATAACAAAGAGATGAATTGTTTGATTTGATTTTAGAATGGATAATTTACCTATTCTTGTTGTTCAATGTAGGGGGTTTAAAAAGGGAATGTCCAAGTTATAACATGCTAAATCAACCTTCCTATTCTCGTCAAATGGCAGAGAATCATTTATTGAGTTCTATGAAGATGAAAATGAGCAATGATTGTTTGGAGTGTTTTTTGAAATGTAGTTTCTATCTCATAAGAAAAAATATTTTTATTCACAATAGTTACCTAAGAAAAGTCAGAAAATAAATATTAAATATGAGAATGTATTAAAAAGGAAAGCAATAAATATATACTTTATTTAAATATAAATTCCTTAAATAGGTACTAAAGGAAAACATTAAGTTATGAGCCAGTGAAAATTAAAAGAATTATTAGAGTTGTTGCCAAAAAAAATAACTTGTACAACTACCAAGTTTTCATCTAATGAAAAATGAGGAAAATTGAGACCATCCATCACCTTCAAGAGATCTATAGAAGAAAGAAGCAACACAGAACAAGGATTCCCTCTTTTGCATACTTAGGTGTTGCTCATTTCTGAGTGAGACCATGACCAATAGTAAGATTTTGATTGTTGGTTTGTAGGTTGCCTCTTTCAAGTGTCTCCAGGGACATGACTAAAGAGATCCATTGGTTTATAACCTTTCAAAGTTTAATATTTTTAGTTGCATTTTCTTCATTGATTTACCACTATAGTTGGTATTGACATCATGATTGTTGTGTAGAATACAATATTCTTACTCACTTGACCAGCGTAAAATGACCTTCCCACATTCTACCATACCCCACAATGCATACCTATGTGGATAACAAAATGCACTAAAAAAGGAGTTTTCCTTACTCTCAAATCTCGCTTCAAGAGTTTGAGTTCTTTTATTTTGTAGGCATACTTATTTTAACTTCCTTTTATTTTTTAAGTAATTTGTGTCATTTTAAGCTTAACCAATGTTAATTCACTACAACATGTTTAATTTTTAATGGTTGTTAAAATAATCCTATTCAATGAGCTTTAAGGAATTTCACCACTAACTAGAATAGTATTGTCATGGAATACATGAAATAAACTCCCCAAGGGGTAACAACAATCAAACTAGCCACCTAGTTTTCACATCTAGACTCTAGCTAAAGAGGCTCCAAGGGATTGATCCATCCATGAGTTGAAACTAAAATGGGTTATAGCATGATTTGGTGAAACACAAATGATTTTGAATTAGGTTTGAATGGCATAGGGTAGACTAGAACATATAGGGAAATTTCATTTACTACTATTTAATCTAGAAATAATATAGTTCTATTACTATTACCAACAAAATTAAAAAATTATAAAAAATTGTGACGTTATCAAACATTTTTTCTTCTACTTTTATCAAGTAATTCAAAATTAGCTTACCACATGGAACCACACATTTACATAACTCAAGGAGTTTAAACTTTGATCCTAATTGGATGGTGGCTTGAACTCCACACAACTAACCAAAGTTTAATGGATTTTAGGTAATGTTCATCATGCATACATAATAGGAGTATCAGTTTTGTAGGAAAGCTCAACCTATTTAAACAACTACATGAAAATGTATTGTTAAAAATTTAAATAACTATAGGTTTTACCATTTCTAATGATTAAATCATGAATCCTAAATTTTGTTTCATTCTTTTATTTTTTTATGTATATTAATTCATTTATCTTATAATTATAATTTTTTGTTTATAACCATTCATTATTGTAATCAACTTGGAGTAGCTTAATTGGCAATGCCCTTGGAAATGGGTTCAAATCTTGTGCTATTAGGTTGAGAAGTTGGGTATGATAAAGATGTAGTCCTAGCAAACATACAAAAGAAATCATTATTGTAAATTGAGTTTTCATAACATATTCTTAATCATTTGAGTAATATCTAGTGTATCTGCATGTCTCCTTTAGGCATTAAAACATTTTATTAAAAAATATTTTGTTTACACCTATTTCATTTGAAATGAAAAATGTTAAGAAAAAAAGTAAATAGATATTTTATACTGAAAAGACAATCTCAATTTAATCTTAATTTGTAATAAAAATTTAAATCTATTAACTAATACCATATTTTATAAAATTAGTTAAAATATTTCAAATATTAAAAAGAAAAATTCAATGATAATGATATTGATTGGGGATATACAAGGAAGGATATAATAATACAATAATAGAGAAGAAATTGATCTACTTAATTCATTCCAATAAGTTGATCTATCACATAACTTGCAACTAAGGGATTTTATATCATCATTAGGTGAATCGGACATGAGTTTGAAATATGTTTGAATAGAATTGTGACAGCTCAAATGAGAAGGAATATGATGCAGGAGCATCCAACTGACAGTGACAAAGCAGAAAGACCCCAACTAGGTTCACGAGCGGGACACCGAATTGTCAGATTCTGCTGGAAATAATTGTTCTTTTTTATTTTATTTTACAAGTCAAAAACAGTTAGATGATTTACTTTCCAGTTTAGTTTATTGATTAGTTTCATTGCCAAGTGAAGGGTAGTTTATGTAAGTTAGGAAAAATAACTATTAATTGCTTTTATAA
The DNA here is from genome assembly GCA_000404065.3 of Pinus taeda. Classification (NCBI taxonomy): domain Eukaryota; kingdom Viridiplantae; phylum Streptophyta; class Pinopsida; order Pinales; family Pinaceae; genus Pinus; species Pinus taeda. Next base: position 17,658 of record APFE030804009.1, read on the forward strand.
ATCTTTAATTATCTGAACAGTTACAGTTACAAGTAGGAACAGAAACATGTAACTTCTATTGTAACAGAAACAGGAAAACTGCAAGCCTTAACTGCACACAGAGGCTATAAAAGCAAAGCATCTATGTAAAGAAAAGGCCCTTTTTGGTTCAAGTAGAAAATAAGTTGAAAAGTTGAATAATAAAACTACCAGAGCATTCAAAAGTATCTAAAGAACATTGTCCATCAATCATTTCCTAAGTTATTGAATTGATCTCCCACACACGATTATTGATATTTCATATTTCTGTAAATTAAATGTAATGAACTGAAATCTGAAACCAGTGTCAACAAGCAGACAGGAGTATAATCGAAGAATCCTGATTACAAAGTCGATATCAGCACACAAGCAATTAATCCAGTACAAGAATCAACACGAGCGGCAAAACATAACGGTAATCGAAGGCTACAGGTACCCATCGAATATCTCCTTTTCCTTTCATTAAAAATACAGTTTACATTTGTAGTACTAGTAACATTACGACACAGCCAAAAGCAACCAAACAGTAAAGGTCCCTTAAGGGTTACAGAGATTGTCGGCATCAAAACAAAGTTTCACTCGACCATTACAGACAGACCACGGGAAGACGAAACCCTCGATTAGGGTTTGACTAAAAGCAAATGAAAGAAGAAACCCTCGTAAGGGTTTGACTATCAACATAAAGCTATAATTGCTGAAGCTGTGTCGTAGACGTGAATACATCCCACACAAATGATAGCAGATATGAAAGCTACCAGACTCGACCAATAAATTAACAGGCATATCATATGCGTAACAGAGACCTCGAATCAGGTTAGGAAAACTGATTCCAGGCCTACCCAAAAATTTTAAGCCATCCAACGTTCCAGAAGACTGAGACGTGCGCCCTCCAGGCCACTTTAGGAGACCTCCAACCAAGCCACAGAAAAACGAGTCAGGGTTTGTCATAGCCAGAAAAACGAAACCCTCAAACAGAGATACAAAACCAACAAAATAAAAATAGAGACAGCGGGAAGGGAATCTCACCTGGAGACCGCGAGAGGAGTGACCACAAAGTCGAGCCAAGAATTGCCACAGCAAGCTATAGACCAGAGGAGCAGTAGGGTTTAGACACGGGATGAAAAAGAACAAATATTGAAACAAGGAATGACAAAATACCTGTAGCAGAGTTTCTCCAAGCATTGCCATCGACCTTGTCCTAACAGTGGAGCAACACCAGCATTTGAACCCCAGAAATCGTTGTCAAAACACATACGAGAACCCAGACCAGAAGTATAATCGCATACATAGAAATGGAGCAGAAATCAGTCGAACACCAGCAATAAAACAACGAATAGTCACAGCAAATAGGACCAGTACCAGAACTTGGATTCGTTCATTCAAAAATCAGTGGCCAAGCAAACAGATAACTTACCCAAAGTTACAGCGAGCAGCCAAAGTCGAATGCAGTCAAAGTGCCGAAGAGTATAACCAGGCAAAAGCACAAAAGGATCCTCCGCCCACAACCATAACGGGTACAAAAACAACTTAAAGTCACCAAACTGTGTTACAGAACCAGAGAAGGCTGAATACAATACCACAGAGAACATCTCATTTCGCAGAGCTCGAAACCCTAAGAGCGAAAATAGAAATGACAAGAATAATCGAGAAACTGAGTTAGGTTTAGGGTATTATCGGTCACCGAGGCGGAAGGAATGTGCATTAACGCCAACAATTAATGTTCAGCTACCACATAGTGAGCGCAGGAACAAGCAACACCGAATACGACCACGTAAGCATCCAAGTGGAACCCTTAAAGTGTAAAGAGTAACGACAGCGTGGGCTGGGACCCATCAGAGTGGTATCAGAGCAGTTGAGTTGAAAAGATTTGGGAGAAATGGATATAGGCAGACGAGGACGAGGCAGAGGTGCCCATAGGATGGCAGATGAGGCGTTAAGAGAAGAACTCAGAGTTCTTACTGCTCGATTAGAAGCAGTAGAGGCAGGCAGAAGGAGAGATCCGGAATTAGGTGATGTGAGTGACGAAGAAGTGGGAGCACCGACAAGAGGGGATGACGGTGACATGCCGGAAGTAAGACTGTTGAAGTCTGTATTATTGTCAACTAGTCAACCAAAACCAGAGTTGCCGACTTATGATGGCAGTTTATCGATTGATGTAGTATTAGATTGGATCAGCGAGATGGACAAGTACTTTGAATGCGAAGAAATTAGTGAAGACCGCAGGGTCACGTTTGCAGCAACAAAGCTGAAAGGACACACCACCCTGTGGTGGGACAGTGTCCAGAATGAGAGAAAGAGGTTGAACAAGCCTCCGATAAAGACCTGGGCAACGATGGTAGCAAAATTGAAGGGCAGATTTCTGCGAATAGATTACCAGATTGCGTTGCATAGGCAAGTTCAGAATTTGAGACAAAGAGGTCTAACGGTGAAGGAATATACAGAGAAATTTTAGAGAGTAAACTTGCGAGCAGGATATACAGAGGATACAGCAGAGAGGACAACTAGATATGTGAATGGGCTGAGGATGGAAATTTTAGACGAAATAAGTATTTTTTCTCCCAACAATACGGAGGAGGCATATCAGAGTGCAGTTAAAGTAGAAGAAAAGCTTAACCGAAGACAGAATGCCCAGAGAGGACGTGGGTCTAACAGAGGAAGAGGCCAGTCCTATGGTAGGGGCTGGACTGCCAGCAACAGCGAAGAAGCCAGCAGTTCGAAGAGTTCGGGGACAGCAGAGAGAGGAGATGGAACGAGGGGTGGCAGATCGTTTTAGCGTGGTAGAGGAACCGGTCATGGAAGAGGAACTAGATACCAGTGTTATAGATGCCACAAATGGGGACACCGCTCTTTTGAGTGCCCAGAGACAGATTCTACTGGACAACGAGGCGCATATATGGCACAGCCAGAGGAAGCAGCAGCATCTCCTCAAGAGGCAGAAAATGCCCCAGAGACAGCGGAAGCGTTAGTGCTACATAAGGTGTTGGTGAAGCCAGTGGATGATAGTATTGAATAGACGCAACGGAAAGCTCTGTTCAGAACAGTTTGTAAAGCACAAGGTAAGTGCTGTAAAATGATAATTGATAGTGGGAGTACTGACAATCTAGTGTCAGTCGAGATGTTCGAGAAGTTGGGGCTGAAACGTCTGAAAAACCCCACTCCATATCAAGTTTCGTGGTTACAGAAAGGACACCAGTTCTTGGTGGATGAACAGAGTGAAGTGGAATTCCAGATTGGGCGTTATAAAGACAAAATTGTTTGCGACATTATGCCAATGGACGTGTGCCACATTTTGTTGGGCAGACCTTGGCAATATTATAGAAAAGTGACACATGATGGGGTACTGAATTGTTATAAGTTTGAGAAAGACGGGGTTAAACATACCCTTGTGCCCATCAGAGAGGAGAAAGAGGAAATTGAGGGAAATGAACTAAAGGCGTTAATAATGAACGGAAAACAATTTTTGAAACAAATTGAAAACAATGAGATGAATTTTGCTGTAGTAAGGAGGACTAGAACAGTTTTGTTACACACAGAAATCACAGATTTGCCTGTAGAAATATAGCAGATGTTAGAAGAGTTTACAGATATAGTGGTAGACGACTTGCCGGATAAGCTACCTCCCAAGAGGAGCATTAGTCACCATATTGATTTCATACCAGGAGCCAGCTTACCATATAAGGCAGCTTATAGAATGAGCCCCAAGGATAATGAAGATATTAGAAAATAGGTGCAGGAGCTATTGGATAAGGGATTAATCAGAGAAAGTTTGAGCCCGTGTGCTATACCAACAGTTCTTGCCCCCAAAAAGGGAGGAGAATGGCGGATGTGCACTGATTCCAGAGCCATCAACAAAATCACCATACGGTACAGATTTCCGTTACCGCGTATGGATGATATGATGGACTGTCTGAGTGGGGCAGCTTACTTTTCTAAGATAGATTTAAAAAGAGGATATCACCAGATACGGATACGTGAAGGAGATGAATGGAAGACAGCTTTTAAAATGAACGAGGGCTTATATGAATGGCTGGTCATGCCATTCGGTTTAAGTAATGAGCCCAACACCTTCATGAGACTCATGAATGAGATGCTAAAGGAATATATATGGAAATTTGTAATTGTTTATTTGGATGACATACTGATTTTCAGTAAGACACGAGAAGAACACCTCCGACATGTGCGTAGAGTGCTTGAGAAGCTACAGCAGAATAAGTTATTGATCAATCTAAAGAAGTGTACGTTTTTGCAGAGAGAACTGATTTATCTGGGGTTTGTGATAGCAAAGAATGAATTAAAAATGGATCCGGAGAAAGTGACAACAATCGTGAATTGGCAGTCACCTAAGAATTTGTTCGAGGTACGAAGTTTTCACGGATTAGCAAGTTTTTACAGGAAGTTTATCAAAGATTTTAGCAGAATCTGTGCTGTAATGTTGGAGACCATCAAAAAGGCCAGCCAACCTTTTCGATGGACAGAAGCGGCAGAAAAGAGCTTTCAGCTATTGAAGAGGAAAATAATGGAAAGACCGATTCTTAGGCTACCAGAGTTTCAAAAACTATTTCAGGTATGTTGTGATGCAAGTGGAACAGCAATTGGGGCTGTGCTCAGTCAGGAGGATAGACCCGTGGCATTTTTCAGTGAAAAATTGAATGATAGTAGGCAGAAGTATTCCTCCTACGATAAAGAATTCTACGCAGTGGTACAGGCACTAAGACACTGGAGGCATTACTTGCTGGGAAACGAGTTCGTGCTATTCTCAGATAATTCTGCATTACAGTATGTAATGTAGCAGCATAAACTTAATCATAAACACGCCAAATGGGTGGAGTACTTACAGAGATTTAATTTTTTACTGAAGCATATCAGTGGGCAAGCAAACAAGGTAGCTGACGCGTTGAGCAGAAAAGCTTTATTATTGCAGGAAAGCACTGTGCAGGTTTTGGCATTCGAACATTTACGGGATCTATATAAGACAGACCCAGATTTTAGAGAAGCTTACAGAGCGTGCCAGAATCCTTTAACAAGAGGAAACAGTCCTTGGTTGGACTATAATATACAGGAAAAATTACTTTTCAAGGGACGACAACTGTGTATCCCCAGCTGGTCTATGAGGGAGAATATCATACGTGAAAAACACAGTGGGGGATTGGCTGGACACTTTGGTATTGACAAGACTTTGGAGCAACTTAGTTACTTTTACTTTTGGCCGAGAATGAGACGGGACATGCAACACTTTGTGACTAAGTGTAAGGTGTGTCAACTAGCGAATGGACATAGCTAGAACACCAGACTGTACACGCCATTACCCATTCCAGGCAGACCATGGGATTCTGTGAGTTTAGATTTTGTATTGGGACTGCCGAAGACACAGAAAGGGTACGATTCGGTAATGGTAGTGGTAGATCGTTTCTCGAGAATGGCACATTTTGTACCTTGTCAGAAAACTAGTGATGCTACTTACGTGGCTCACTTGTATTTTAACGAGATTGTCCGATTACATGGGTTACCAACAACCATCCTATCAGACAGAGATGTAAAGTTCACTGGACATTTTTGGCGGACATTATGGAAGAAAATGAAAACCCAATTAAGCTACAGTTCTGCTTACCATCCGCAGACCGATGGGCAAACCGAAGTTGTGAACAGAAGTCTAGGAAATCTCTTACGCAGCTTAGTCGGAGAAAATTCTAGAATGTGGGACCGAGTGCTGGCGCAAGCAGAATTTGCTTACAAGGATTCACCGAATCATAGCACGGGTCTCAGTCCCTTCCAGATTCTTTACGGTATGCACCCTCGAGGAGTGCATGAGCTTCGAGATCTTGGTTTACAGGAACGACAGAGCACGGATGGCGAAGACTTTGCAAATGCTATGCGAGATTTACATGAACATGTCAAGGCAAAGTTACAGGACAACAGCTTGAAGTATAAGGAACACGCAGATCAGAAAAGGCGAGAAGTTCATTTTGAGGTAGGGGATGATGTTCTGGTACACTTACGCAAGGAGAGGTTTCCTAAAGGTACGTATAACAAATTGAAATACAAAAAAATAGGACCTTGCAAGATCTTGCGGAAGTTTTCAGCGAATGCCTACGAAATCCAGCTACCACCTCGAGTAGGCATATCACCTATCTTCAATGTGGCGGATTTGTTTCCATATTCAGGCGAATTGTTGGAAGAAAAGAAGGATGAACCTGGACAATCCACGTGGAACACCCAGGAAGACAGAGACAGTTGGAAGAAACAGATGCCTTATGTCCAACCACCTGAGATCGAAGGCACCCTCGAAACTCAGGTAGTTAGGCGTACTCGGCGGAAAAATTATTTTCAGTACCTGGTCAAGTGGAAGAACCGTCCAATTGAGGACAGCTCATGGCTTGACACCAGGCAGATTGAACGAACAGGGACAATAGTGGAAGAACTCATCAACAGGAGTCATGATCTTTTCTCACCCCGGGAGCCTGATGTAGGAGCATCCAGTTCATAGTGACGAAGCAGAAAGACCCGAACTAGGTTCACGAGCGGGACACCGAATTGTCAGATTCTGCTGGAAATAATTTTTCTTTTTTATTTTAGTTTACAAGTCAGAAACAGTTAGATGATTTACTTTCCAATTAAGTTTATTGATTAGTTTCATTGCCAAGTGAAGGGTAGTTTATGTAAGTTAGGAAAAATAACTATTAATTGCTTTTATAAATCTTTAATTATCTGAACAGTTACAATTACAAGTAGGAAGAGAAACACGTAACTGCTTTTGTAACAGAAACAGGCAAACTGCAAGCCTTAACTACACACAGAGGCTATAAAAGCAAAGCATCTATGTAAAGAAAAGGCCCTTTTTGGTTCAAGTAGAAAATAAGTTGAAAAGTTGAATAATAAAACTATCAGAGCATTCAAAAGTATCTAAATAATACTGTCCATCAATCATTTCCTAAGTTATTGAATTGATCTCCCACACACGATTATTGATATTTCATATTTCTGTAAATTAAATGTAATGAACTGAAATCTGAAACTAGTGTCAACAAGCAGACAGGAGTATAATCGAAGAATCCCGATTACAAAGTCAATATCAGCACACAAGCAATTAATCCAGTACAAGAATCAACACCAGCGACGAAACATAACGGTAATCGAAGGCTACAGGTACCCATCGAATATCTCCTTTTCCTTTCATTAACAATATAGTTTACATTTGTAGTACTAGTAGCATTACGACACAGCCAAAAGCAACCAAACAGTAAAGGTCCCTTAAGGGTTACAAAGATTGTTGCCATCAAAACCAGAACAAAGTTTCACTCGACCATTACAGACAGACCACGGGAAGACGAAACCCTCAATTAGGGTTTGACTACAAGCAAATGAAAGAATAAACCCTCGTAAGGGTTTGACTATCGACATAAAGCTAGAATTGTTGAAGCCGTGTCGCAGATGTGAATACATCCCACACAAATGATAGCAGATATGAAAGCTACCAGACTCGACCAATAAATTAACAGGCATATCATATGCGTCACAGAGACCTCGAATCAGGTTAACAAAATAGGTTCTAGGCCTACCCAAAACTTTTAAGCCATCCAACGTTGCAGAAGACCGAGACGTGCGCCCTCCAGGCCACTGTAGGAGACCTCCAACCAAGCCACAGAAAAATGAGTCAGGGTTTGTGATAGCCAGAAAAATGAAACCCTCAAACAGAGATACAAAACCAGCGAAATAAAAACAGAGACAGCGGGAAGGGAATCTCACCTCGAGACCACGAGAGGAGTGACCACAAAGTTGAGCCAAGAATCGCCACAGCAAGCTATAGACCAGAGGAGCAGTCGGGTTTAGACCCGGGACGAAAAAGAACAAATATTGAAAAAAGAACGACAAAATACCTATAGCAGAGTTTGTCGAAGCATTGCCATCGACCCTGTCCGAACAGTGGAGCAACACCAGCATTTGAACCCCAGAAATCGTTGTCAAAACACATACGTGAACCCAGACCAGAAGTATAATCGCATGCATAGAAATGGAGCAGAAATCAGTCGAACCCCAGAAATAAAACAACGAATAGTCACAGCAAATAGGACCACTACCAAAACTTGGATTCGTTCATTCAAAACACAGTGGCCAAGCAAACATATAACTTACCCAACGTTACAGCGAGTAGCCAGAGTCGAGTGCAGTCAAAGTCCCGAAGAGTATAACCAGGCAAACGCACAAAAGAATCCTCCGCCCACAACCATAACGGGTACAAAAACAACTTAAAGTCACCAAACTGTGTTACAGAACCAGAGAAGGCCGACTACAATACCACAGAGAACATCTCATTGCGCAGAGCTCGAAACCCTCAGAGCGAAAACATAAATGACAAGAATAATCGAGAAACTGAGTTAGGGTTAGGGTATTATCGGTCACCGAGGCAGAAGGACTGTGCATTAACGCCAACAATTAATGTTCAGCTACCACATAGTGAGCGCGGGAACAAACAACACCGAATACGACCACGTAAGCTTCCAAGTGGAGCCCTTAAAGTGTAAAGAGTAATGACAGCGTGGGCTGGGACCCATCAGAATATTTCATCTAATTCATCTTAATCCTCAAATTATAATAGAGTTTCATTACCACCAACTCCACTTCCATTGCTAACAAAATTTAGAAATCATCGAGGATTGTCAAAATTTCATGCATTTTTTTTTTTTTTTCTAGATATATTGACTATTTGTAAATTATCTTATCACATTGAACCACAAATGTACAAAAATTCAAGAATTTGATATTTGGTCTTCTTTACATTGACTAGGTAGTGCTCATGACCCATAAATAATAGTTGTATACAATCCCTCATAAAGGTAAACCTACTAAAACAACAAGAAAATTAATTGTCCAAGATTGAAATGTGGGTGTCATAAGAACTATTGGTTTTCTCAATATGAATCTTGACCATTATTTCACCAACAAAAGCTATCTTCACCATTAGTTCACCACTACAATAAATGAAATCTTAATATTGAGTGAATATAGATTTCCCAAAATTGTTAAATAGTTGGTAGTGAATATAAATATTGTTGTTTTATTACTTTAATTTTTTATATATTACCATTCATTTGTCTTATAATTTCAATTTATTCATAACTCATTGTTCTAAATATATGTCTAGTTTTGGCATTGCTGTATAACAAACTTTTAGTTATTGGAAAATATCTAGTGTATTGAGATGTCTTCTTTGGCCATTACAACATTTTATTAAAAAAACATTTACTTCATTTACTAATATTTCAAATATATAAAAAAATAATAAATAGACAATTTTAAAAAATAATGTTAATTTAATTGTAATTTATAATAAAATTTTAAAATTATGAAGCAACTACCTATCTTATAAGTTAATTAAATATTATTAAATATATTTATTTACTTTGAAACCGTGTAAATTGTACTCAAACAAATTAAAGGTAAAATATTTCATTGAAAAAATAATTAGATCGGAGAAATAACCAACTAAATTCTGAATATGTAAATTTCAATTCTACTTCATTTCAATTTAAACTTCGGCCCGATAGAGAGGGCATTGATTTGTGTTTCTAAACAATTGGGCAGCACATTGAGGATGCAGAATGTGGGAACATGGCAGTTGTACTACGTTCTTACCATCCTCAAAATCCTCCAAACAAATTGTGCACATTTCTGCTCCTTTTACATCGTTGGCTTCTACTTTGTTGAATTGAACGACAGGTAAACTTGCTACCGTTTCAGCAGGCAGCCCAACTGTGACAAAACCCAAAGACTCTAGCAATTCGTCGAGCTGCGCCAGGAGCTGGTCGACAATATCTGGAGGTATTCCTAGTTGGATGTATGAAGGACTACCGCGAGGTGAAATAGAGCTGCCATGACTGTTTACTGATTCTTCTTAGTCAATCGTGGAGCTGTTTACTGATTCTTCGTCACTCGGGGAGCGAACGTAAAAGTGTTCAACAAGATGTGCGCCCATTCCTAGAATAGGATTAGGGTTGTTTAGTGATACATCATCACTCCGGGGGCTTGTTGGCTCAACCATTGTTTCCAAGAGTACAAAGAAGTTCAGAATTACTATTACACTGATTCTGGTGAATTGTGTCTCAACTACGGGTCTTGATTTTCACAAAACCTCAATATATACCTTTCTATACTAAAAAGATCTAGTATTATGTCAACTCAAAATTTGAAAATCAGAAGTGGGCTCCATCAGCTTTATTGTGGGCTTTATAGGTCTATTCCACTCTGGAAAAAAAATTGTTTCAAGGGATTAAATTTTAAATTTATTTATGAACTTTTAATCCTCTAAATCTTATCTTAAGATGAGGTATATTGAATTATTGTTGGTAGTTAAAAATAAGTTTAATTTAATCTCTATAATTTTGTCATTTATGGGACATCATTTTTTTCATGTAAAAAATAATCATATATATAATTTGAATGGGTTTAATTTTTAAGATGATATTCATATTTCCATGTAACATTTTATATATTTATATTGAAATAAGGTTGATTATGTAAATTTGTGCAGACATTAATAGTGAGATTGTTATATAGTTCCACAAATAAAGAAGTCTCATACACCCATTAAAATGTTGACTTATATTCCAGGTTTGGTTGTAGAGTTGTGAATTATGGGTATTTTATACTCATTTTTTCAATCATATTGTAAAATTTGACCTCCTAAATGACCATGAACTTGATTTTGACCACCTTAACTCTAAACCTTAAAGAGTTGTGAGAGTCAAAGGCACATTTGTTTTGAAATAATTAAAATGAATCTCCTCTTAAAGGATCTAAATAGGGGTTTATCTTATAAATAACCAACAACAAATTATCTTGTATTCATCACATTAATTTATTTTAACTTAATATTGAGAGGAGTCAAATATCTCAAGTTGCAAATATTTCCTAAGGTTATACAATGAGGTTTTCATAAATTGAATTCTCCCTAAGCTCAATAGATTTAATGTTATACTAATAATTAATAATAATGCTAATAGTAATTAATGTTAGTTGTAGGAAACAAGCTTATTGTATTACCTATAATTTTCCCATTTATTCTAAGTTTTTCTGTCATATAAAATTTCCATATAGGTATATAGCTTGAGTGGGTTTAAAAGTCAAGAGCATATATTTCTCCTTAACATCTCATATATTCAAATTCAAAAGAGTTAGAATATATACATTTTTGTAGACTTTAGTAGTAAGATCTTTACATGGAGACTAGTCACTTGTCTCATAAATAAAAGAGTCTCATGTACCCATTTTAACATTATTATATTTTCAACATAATATTTTATTTGAATTTATTTTATGTTGTTTAATATAATTGTTTTTAGGTATTCTTGTAGTTTAGGTCACACTTCCAACAAGATAGTTGAAGCCCATGAATAATTTTAGGGTTTTAGGTAAATTGTGAATCTACAAATTCATGAGGTGATTACTTTTCATGATTTTTTTGAATATAATTCATTATTTATATTGAGTATCTCTCCTCTCACATACAAAGTTAAAGGTAAGTAACATTTTCAAGTGTATTTATTAGTTGTATTATTTATCCCAAAGATGGAATGTCTTCATTTTCTAATATCAAACAACTCTAAAGTTCAACACAAGAGGAATTTGGGGTTAAGGCTAAATCACAATGAATTTTGGTGGGCAAGGAAAAAGGGTTTTGACCCCATTGGTAAATGGTTAATCAAGAGACTCAAAAATCAAACGAGAAGAATATATCTTTATGGTTTACTATAACATTTTGATGCTTTGTGCATTTTGGTTTTATTAACTCTTGATAAATTAAATGTTAAGATGGAAGTATGCTAATAATTAATATTAATGTTAATTATTAATTAATGTTAGTAATAGAAAAATAGATTAATCTAATACCTATAATTTCTTCATTTATTTGACATTATTTCTTTAACATAAACTTTCCTTAGATATTTTTAATGGGTTTAATGGTTAAAAACAAGTGTTTTCTCCTAAAATGTAGCATATTCAAACTAAAGGGAGATAGAATAAAACTGAAGGGAGACAAAACATTATATTGTCTTTCTTGCTTTCCTATTAAGACTAGATTTTCCTTGTTTGTTTCCCTTCCTAGGTAAAGGTGATGGATTTTTTGAGACAACCACTGTATTACCTTGAGATGCTTCCATTACCCTTGAATATTTCTTGGCTCCTTGTCACTATCTAAATGGTGTGATTGTTGGATAGAATTTTTCCCACTCTTTACATATGCTAAATGATGACTAATTAGCTTCCTCTTGATTAAGATGGAATTTCATGAGTATGAGGAGTAGTGAGTCTCCTAGTTCTCATAATTTATGGACTAATGAGCCTGAAGGGGCATAGAAACATTGGGTCATTCTCGATATTTCCATCCACCATTTATCTTATTGGCTTCATTGTGAATATGGGAAAACATTCTGAAGGTGTCCAAGCTACTTGCAATATCTTCAACCATAAGTTGTATTTTCATAATCCATTAGTTGGAAACAAAAGTTATTTTCCCATTTAAGGAGGATTTTTTGGAAATGTTTTACTAAAGTCCACTTTGATACAAACCTCAATAAATGTCCTAATTCCTTTTTTAATCCTTTCCAAGTCAATTTTGATGAAGCAACTGAACAAATTTATGAAATCTTCTAAGATAAATTGATGTCTAACATGGATGGAAAAATTAGGAAACCTCACCGATATTGGAGATTCTAGATTTCACATACATATAGGATTAAAATATAGAAACCAGGGTTGAAGAGAGAGACCAGATCGATCCAAAAACAAGTTTCCATAAGCATAAACCTTCTACCAGCCTTATAACTTCTCAAAAAATAACAATAGAAAAACCTTTTGACTAGAAATCTAAGACAACATCTAGAGATCAACTCTAATGAACCCACTCCTAGAGAGTTTATGATAAACTTCAAAACACATTGAAACACTAAATAATAACTTTTTGTTCATAATTTGTAGCTATGAAAGTATATGAAAAAAATTTCACCTCAAGAGAAGGTGTTGTGCACCACAATTGCTGGTGTTGTGCACCACAATTGTATATATACAAGGATATTTATGGTTGGGTGAAGTAGGCCTTGGTTTTCAGGGAAAAATTTGCAATCTTTTTCCAAAAAAAATTGGTTCTTTTACTTTAAAAATCACTACAATTTTATATAGAGACTACATAAGATTATTATAAATTTTAATGTTTTTATAGAAACACCACCAAAGATTTTATAGATGACATATTATGGACTAGTGAGGTTCACCAAGGTTTCTAAAAATTAAGATAAATTTCCATACTTCAAACATTCCTTAACATATTTAAACAAGCTTAGTGTGGTTGACTAGATTCACCCCTCCCTTTGGATTCACTTTGAATTATTTCTACAATGTAAATCATGACATCATAGGTAATGTTGTATTCACTAAGAAGATTCTAACAATAAACGTATCCCTCTTCACTAATGAGCCAAAAGATTTCATGAGGAATCTGCATATTCTGTTGTAGCATTTTCACAAGCCAGAAAACAAGGTGTAAGTTCAAAAACTACTTACAAAAGGATTAACGTGAGATTGGTTTCACAAAGATCTAGAAATTCCCCAAATCTTTGTACACCCTACATGTCTAAAATTCTTCAAATCTTGGCATAGTAAAAAAAAAATCTTCCCTTTTCCAACTTAATATTAAATTGAATATTAAGCTAAATTTATTTTAAATTATTTTAATATATAGTTTTTTAATAACACCATTTGTATATCTTATATTATTTTTGTATAAAAAATTAATTTTTATTATTTAATAACTTTAAATTTAAAATAAACTTAGACTAATTTATTTCTGAAAATGTTAATTATTATTACAAACACACACACACACACACACACACACACACACACACATATATATATATAGATATTTGGTGAGTAAAGGAATCAAGAGGTGGGCCATTTTAGTATCACACAGTACATTCTATAAACTTTAGGCCCACACATATATCCATTTTAGCACACAAAAGATGAATGAGAGGCATTTGACCAACTAACTTCCTCATATAATTACTTATATTTAATTTACATTTTAATATAATTTAATATAAATTTTTTAAACATTATGATATTTATATTAATAGAATAAAACTTCATTTCAATGACCATTGCCAATTGAGTGGCCCTTTGAGGGCTATCTAATTATTTATCTTTAATTTACCTTTTAATATAATTTAATATACAATTGTTAACATAGTATGATATTTATATTAATAGTATACTCATATATGTAGTCATATTAACTAAATAATAGTTTATTAATCACAAATTGATCACTTTAACTTGTCCGATCTCCTTATCTTTTCTATATATTATTAGAGCACATCAACTATTCAAAAATTAGATAAGCTATTGAGGGTATCCTCCTATCCTCAAATGCATCTATATAAGTGCCCCATTACATGACCATCATAAGCTTCCTCCAAAGCAACATTGTCTCCCTAATTAGTATTGTAAAATGCACTTCTTCGCCTATCATAAAATTAAACAATATAAATTTGAACAAGGAGTGAGCTTATCACAAATAATTTCATGCATTGGCCCCTAACATTGTTGAAAATTAAAAACTATTTTGGGTATCTTACATTGGCGCCCCTAGCATTGTTGAGAATTAAAAACTATTTTGTGTACTTTTCTCAACCTTCTTGTTATTAGAGATCCCACTTATATTAGTAGGACTAATTTCTCCCCCTTTTTAAAGAAAAAGATTAAACTTTATTTATAAAGGTGGGAAAAAAATTGAAGTTCTTGTTATTAAAGTTACAATTCCCAAAGATGGAAATCATAAAGGATTGTTTTTGTTATCTTCAGAATATTTAAATAGATTATTACAGAAGTTCCCTTCAATAGCCTCTTGGTCCTTCTACACACTATTCGTTGTAGTTAAGATGGGTGTATATAACTAAAATGAGTTTTTTATATCACATGCAAATGTTGAAGTCACAGTACTGTTATCTGCGAAATTATAGAAGGGGGCTTACACGTATTCAGTTTGTCAGCACTACAATACAGGCCCATATGCTTTACGAAGACTCTAGCTAAGGAGCGCTACCACCAAAGGCCTTCTTCATCATCGGGTAAGAAAGGAAATGGAATTATTATATAAATTGCTTATCACATTCACTTCCAACAAATGTGTGATAAATATTTGCAAAGTTTGAAAAAAGGAGAGGAAAAGGATATTAGAATGTGTTCGGAGGTCCATTCCCATATGAAAGAACCCATGGTCATGGGGTTGACATACATTATATATAAATATACTGACACCTCACACAATATACAAGCGAGAGCGTCCATTTTTGCAGGCCATCGAACCATGCTTGCTCTACCGCATATTGTAAGGACTCTAGACACCACATATCTCCACAATAGTATGATATTGTCCACTTTTGGCCTAAGCCCTCATGGATTTGCTTTTGGACTTACCCCAAAAGACCTTATACCAATGGACATATTTTCCATCCTTATATACCCATAATCCTCAACACTTCTAGTCAATGTGGGACTTTCGTCGTATACCCAGCAATCCTCCCCTTGAACAAAGGACCATCGAGCCTCCCCTCAAACGATTATCCATTAGTCCACTCTCTACCAACCATGATTCTCCGCTCCAATGCATTGGAAGCACGCTCGTTACATGGAGCAACACCTGTCTTGAGATCTTGCTCTATCTCACGTCAACTCCTCTTCACCGTGTTGGGACCAAGACACGTCCATGAAGAATCCGGAGCACACCGCTTGTCTAACCGAGCTCATCCACGGATCCCATCGTGATATTACCAGGGCCCACCACCTTCGTTCGACATTCCGAGAATTCATCCACTTGGATAACTTCAGGGCATGGCTCTGATACCACTTGTAAGGCCTCTTGACACCACATATCTCCACAATAGTATGATATTGTCCACTTTCGGCCTAAGCCCTCATGGATTTGCTTTTGGACTTACCCCAAAAGGCCTCATACCAATCGAGATATTTGTCCATCCTTATATACCCATAATCCTCCCCACTTCTAGTCAATGTGGGACTTTGGTCGTATACCCAACACATATTTCATTGGAAGGCGAAACGTTAGCTCGCATTATTATTTTAAAAATGATGTTGCAATTAAGGGCTTTTTGTAAACCAAAGCACCCAACAACTTAAGGAAAGAGGTGAGGTACGAGAAAGACGGTAGGAAGCATACCTATTTCTTAGATAGTCACTTGAGTCAATACATTTGAATGGGGCTATAAGTGCACCTCAAGACGCTAGCAATGGAGATTTTGTAGATAGTGACCTACATTCCATTGAACTAAACAGAGATAGTCAATGATAGAATCATTAGAGGTTATAAATGGGGTTATGCATGAGTGTGTAATATGAACTAAAAAATGGGCAGGAAATATTATGAGCAAAAGATCTCATTCTAGCCAGAAATAAAAGGCCAAAGGTCTCATGGGAAGTGGAATTATTTTCTAGGGAAATTAGGGAAAAAGATAGATGCAATAAAAGTAGCAACAACCAATAGTAACCTTAGAAGGAAAGTGGAAACCTCATTGACACATTATCATGCATATAATGAAATAAACATTGAGGCTTTGCACACTGTATCACTCCCAAGTTTGAGTAGGTCACTAGAGGTTGTGCTCGGGATAATGGTTAATCATGCCATGTAATTGGTCACAAATAAGTAAGTAGATGTTGTGTTTTCTTTGCAAAATGAGGGCAACAGATTCTGAGGGTGGTGATTGGAAGTGTGGGTAGATTTGTTAGTGAGTGGATTGATAATAATATTAGTAAGAATTCTAATATATAACAATGTTGTTAATGGCTTTGATTTAATATGACACTTACATGTGGTTTGAGGTAAGTCAGTGGGTGTGTTTGATTTGTTCATTGTTTTTTTATATGTTGTTTTATTCATAATTATCTTGGTTTATCAGCTTGCTTAAATAAGCCATTACATATTCTACAAGTGGTATGAGCATGTAAAATTGTTTGGGGTTAAATTTTTATTTTTGGAATTTAGCCAAAGTTAATCATGTCTAATTGTAACGAAGAAACATTATTATTATTGGTGCATTAAGATGCTTACCTTTTTTCTTGGAACATATCTCTGGGATATTTTTGAATGGCTTTATGAGGAGCCAAACTGATTGGAATGGAGAAAGGAATAATAATGTTCAAGCTTTGTTTCACATTCACATAGCTCATGATAAGACCTTATTTCCAAGAATATCATGAGAAACAACTCCCAAATATGCTCGCACACTGTAGAATAATCTTACCAAGGCAGTGATCAAGTTAAGGTGGTCAAGCTTGACACATTGAAGCTAGAGTTCTATAATTTGACTATCCAAGAAGCTGAAAGTATTAGTGACTATTGTGTGAGAGTCAAAGGGGTCCTCAATAAAATGGCTATACTTTGAGGACCTGTAAGTAATGAATTTTTAATTAAAAAGGTATTGACATGTTTAACACCTATATGGAATCATGTAGCCATAATCATAGAATAAAGTAAGAATTTGACAAAACTAAAGTTTTATCAATAGGTCTGATCCCTCATGCCTCATGAAGAAAGATTGAAGGACACTCTTGAAGTTGTAGATAAAAAGTTTTCCTACAAATGACAAATTACTGACAATGAAGATGCAAGCAATAATAGTGCCAAAAGAAATCAAGGCCAAGGTATATGGCAAAACCAAAATCCTTCAAGAGGTAGAGGAAGAGGTGGATCAATAGGAAGAGGTAGTTTGAGAGGAAGAGGTAGAGTTAGATTTGATAAGAAAAATGTTCAATTTTACTTGACCACTTTGAAAGAGAATGCACATTGAAAGAATGTAAAAATTCTAACTATGCTCAAGAAAGTAGTAAGTATCCCTCACGTCACTTATTTTTATCTTATGCCAAATGTGAAAATACTAATAAAGATGTTTGGTACCTAGATTTGCCATTCTCTAACCATATGACACTGAATGAAAAGTTGTTTTCAACAAAAGATGGAAGTTTCATATCCAAGAATGAGCTTGGTGATGATAAACCATTGGATTTTTCTTCCAAAGGAGCTATGGAGGCCCAACCAAAGAAGGTATAACGAGTATTCATTACATTCATTACACTTCACAATTGAAGCATAATTTTTTGAGCATTGGGAAGCTATGTGAGAAAAATTATAAAGTAGTGTTTGAAAATAAGACATGTACTATCTATGATAGGAATAAGGGAAATAGGGTGATCCTCTATGCTTCCCTTGAGGTTTGATGAACATAAAAGCAAACTTGCAAATATTTCTTATGAGTATTCAAGTTACTTATGGCATCTCACTTATGGGCATTTAAATTTTCACACTTTGAATTTTCTAACCTCCCATGCATTAGTTTATTGTTTGCCCAAGGTAGAGGAGCATAAGGAGGTTTGTGAAGGATGTGATAAAGGCAAGCATGCAAGGGAAAAGTTTCCAAAGGGAACTTACATGGAGGGCTCATCACCCACTTCATCTCATTCATTCACACATGTGGTCCTACAGAGACTAAGAGTTTGGGTAAGTGATCATATTTCATCACTTTTATTGATGACTCGGTAACTGATCATATTTCATCACTTTTATTGATGACCACTCAGCAAATTGTTGGGTATATTTTTTGAAGGCCAAAAGAGAAGCCTTCAATATATTCAAGAAGTTCAAAGCACTCATAGAAAATGATCAAGGGTGTAAGATCAAATGTTTGTTTGATCATGGCGGGGAATTATGCTCAAAATCTTTCGACATTTTTTGTGATATGAAGGGCATCCACATACAGACCCCAACAGAATGGAACAACTCAACGGAAGAATCATAGTGTGGTTGAAATGGCGAGGCACATGTTACAAACTAAGGAATTGAGAGATTCTTATTGGGGATATGTAGTTTCTAGAACATTGTACATCGTCAACAATAGCCCCACTAGTGCACTCCAAAACACGACTCCTAATGAAGCTTGGTATCTAAAAAGGAATAATTTTAATCATTTCAAAGCTTTTGGTTGGATGGATTATGTATATGTACCCTATCTAAATAGAAAAAAGTTACATGCAAATAGTGAGTTATGTATTTTTATTGGGTATAGTGAGACAAGCAATGCTTATAGACTGTATAATCCTCTCACTAACAAGCTAATTGTCTCAAGATATGTATATTTTTATGAAGGGGGAGTTTATGGTCATCAAAAGGGCCATGTTGAGGAGACAAAATTTGTTTTAAATGATGATATACTTGTTGATATTGATCATGAGCAACCAACTAATGCTTCTATATTTAGTGGTTTAACTCCACCAAGGATCCCTTCATGAATTTCTTCAGTATCAAGTTCAAGTCGAACTTCTTCTCCAAGTTCTACAAGGAAGCTAAAAAGATTGAGTGATATCTATGACATGAGTGAAAATAAAGCACATGAAGAAAGCCCAATAAGTGAGATAGTCAATTTCGCTTTATTAGCCAACGTTGGTTTTGAACCAACATGTTTTGAATATGCATGTAATAATGAGGTTTGGGTGCAAGCCATGCAAGAATATATGGATTCCATTCACAGGAATGACACTTGGGAGTTGAAAAAACTTCCACATGACAAGACAATGATTCACACGAAATGGGTTTACAATACTAAGTTTAACAACAATGGGAGTGTTGAAAGAGAGAAGGCAAGATTACTTGCTAAGTGATTCACACATAAGTGTGGAATTTATTATGAAGAGACATTTGTACGATTAGCAAGACAAGAGACAATTAGGATGTTTATTTTGTTAGTAGCTCAGAAAAAGTGGAGCATACATCATATGGACGTGAATAGTGCCTTCTTGAATGGGTACTTAGAAGAGGAAGTATATGTGGAGCAGCGACAAGGTTTTGAAGTGGAAGGAAAAGAGAATAATGTCTACCACTTGAAGAAGGCTTTGTATAGTCCCAAGCAACCAACAAGGGCATGTTATGCTAGTATCGATGGATACTTTCACAAAAATGGCTTAGAGAGAAGTAAGAGTGATCTTCGCCTTTACTACAAATAATAAGGTATTGATATTCTAAACATAATTTTGCATGTTGATGACATATTGTATATGGGTAATAGTTCTATGATGAATGATAAATTCAAAGTTGCTATGATGAATGAATTTGAAATGAAATATCTAGGCCTCATGAAATATTTTCTAGGAATGGAAGTTTATCAAAGTAAGGATGACATTTTCATTTGTGAGAAACTTGATCCATGTGATATGATAAACAAATTTGATATGATTTATTGGAATCTATCCCCTACTACAAGGCTCATGGAATTGGGTTATGTATAGATGATGATGCTGATTTAGTTGATGAGACAACTTACATAAGTATTGCGGGGAGTTTGATATTTCTAACTGACACAAGAACTAATATTGCATATTGACTTTCACTTGTTTCAATTTATACGAAAAATCCATCTCACATACATATGAAGGAATTCAAGAGGATTTTAAGTAATGTGAAGGGAACTCTAAATTTTGGTATTCATTACTACTGTTTTGAAAGTTCAATCTTATTGGATTTAGTTATTCAGATTCGAGAGGTAGTATTGATGACCATAAGTCCACATCTGGAAATTGTTTCTATTTTGGTTTTTGTTTGATTACCTAGAGCTCAAAAAAACAAAGCATTGTTGCCCTCTCATCCACATAAGCTAAGTATGTTGCAATTACGTCACCATCTACAAAATCTCTTTGGCTCAAAAATTTTTTGGAAGATATTGGAGAATATAAAATTCAACGTACAAGGATTTATTGTGATAATGTAAGTGGAATCAAGTTATAAAAGAACCTGGTTCATCACAATAGGACAAAGAATTTTGACATGAGATATCACTTCATTCGAGATTTGATGGAGATGAAGGATATTGAATTGGAGCACATAAATAATGAGGATGACCTAGAGGATATATTCACCAAAGGAGCTACAGAATCTAGGCTTTTGGCACTACGAGATAAGATAGTAAACCCTCATTAAGCATTAAAGGGGAGTTTTTGTGATAATTGTTAATCATGTCATGTAATTTTTAACAAATAAGTTAGCAAATTTTGTATTCTCTCTACAAAATTAGGGTAGCATGTTATTAGGGTGGTTAAGACATTGAGTTTGTTTTATTTTTTCATTCTTTTTTTATATGTTTTTTTCTCCATAATTATTTTTGGTTTGTGAGCTTGCTTAAAGAAGAAATTTCATATTCTACAAGTTGGAGCTTATGATCAAGTAATTACTCCAACAAGTTCAATAGATTTGGACATAAGACTCAGAGAATCGAGCTATAGTCTAATAACATCAAGAGAGTAGTTGAAGGTCTCAAAGTGTATATGGAGCCTCAAGTAGAAACATTCCTCAATTACGTCCTTGGTAACAACATTACGGGTAGAATTGAACCATAATAGAGCCGAGGTTCAAGAGTTGATGCACGAACATAAATTTAATCATCACCAAATCAATAGCTTGATGAAAATATTTATAGACACGAAGATAATGTGGAAAAGAAAGGATACTTGAAATAAGCTACTGAGTAATTCAACCACCAAAGAGATGAACTCTTTGATTTGAATTTACAATGGATAGTTTTACCCATTCTTAGTCTTCAATACATGGGGCCTTAAAAGCGGAATGTACAAGTTATGGTAAGCTAAAAGTTCTTGTTCAATATCCTCAAGAGTCATTTGCCTAGTTGTACAAAGTTGAAAATGAGTAGTAATTGTTTGAAGTGTTTTTTGAAATATAGTTTCTATCTCATGACATTTTTCTTTTTATAGAAATATTTATTAAAAATAACTAAGAAAAGGGTAAAAATTGAGAATGTATTAAAAGTGAAGGGAATAAATATATATTTTATTTAAATACAAATCCCGAAGTTCGACATTTAAGTTTTTAGCCCCATAAGGTGAAAATTAAAAGAATTATATGAGTAGTTCCCAAATAAATTGAATGAATGAAAACACTAAACATTCATCCAATGGTCAATCGATTAGAATCTAGACCATCTATCACCTTCAAGAGATCTATAGAAGCAAGCAACAACATGGAATGGGGATTTCCTCTTTTGCATACCTACATGTTGCTTATTTATGAGTGAGGGCGTGACCAAGAGTACTATTTTTTTCTTTTGTTCCTACTTTAGTGTTCATGTATATGACCTATCCTTTAGTGATATCATTCTCAATTTGCAAGTTTCATCTTTCAAGTGTCTCTTGGGACATGACTCTAGAGCTCCATTGGTTTGTAGTGGAGCACATGTTAAGATCTTTCGTTGCATTTTTTTATTGTTTTACCATTAAAGTTGGCATTGACCTCATGATTTCTATATAGTATATGGACTTTCCACTTTCACACATATCCCACCCTGCAGAAATTTACTTAGATGCCAAAATGCAATAAAAAGAAGAGAATTTTCCTTGTTGGGAAAATCCCTCTTCAATGGTTTTTGTGTATCTTTTACTTTGTAGCCATATTTATTTTAATATTTTTTAGTTTTGTACATAATTTTTGTTGTTTTAAGTTGAAAAAATGTTTATCGGATCAAACATGGTTAATGTTAATGGTTGTTAAAGGAAATCATATTCAATGACTATTTAATTACATATCTTCTACTATTGGTTAATATTTCTAATTTCATAACATGAATACATATTCAACAATTAAGTTATGTAAGAAAAGATTCAATTACACAAGTTATAAATGTGATCTTTAAGGTCACTTGTCATGCAACCTCGAGGTCATAATTAGGTCACAATTTCAAACCATGTTAAGACCAATTCATTAATTTTTCGAGATGCCTTCACTACTTTAACTAATCGTTAATGTATTGGGATATTTGGTTCATTAATAGGATGGATATCATTTATTTATTTGTTCTTACATGAAGGGTATTTTAGTTACTCATGTTACATAGGGTCAGTGTGGTGTGGTTAATCCTTTTTGTGTAGTTTATAAGTTAAATATAGTTGAGACTCTACACTAATGTAAGACAAAAATCTTAGAGAAAAACTAGACTAGTTTGTTGCTTTTCTAAATAAATTCATGTTTAGGCATATAGTAGCTACGTTTTCTTGTTTCTTTTTATTCAAGGTCATTTTTTCTATCCGCATGACTCTTTCATGTCACCTACCATTCATTGACTAGGGAGAGGGTTAAGTTGCACCAGTATTGGTGTGGAATCTACTCAAACTTGAGAAACTATAAACTATGGGATAACATTCCCAATACTTCTCATCAGTGGCCTATAAGTACAAGATGTTGATGTTGATGTTGTTTTCAAGTGACACTTTCGTTCCAAAATATCAAGGTATTATGGCGATCATTCGAGAGATAGTTAAGTTTCGTTTTCCTTCAATTTTGATTGCAATTTTACTTTAGTCGAGTATGGATGTAACTAGTTATTTTTCTTCATTGTCATGGAATGCCAACCACTTCCTCTTTGAAACTTGATATTACGGTTTTCTAACATATAACCTTTTTCTTGGGAGGAGGACAAGAAATGGTACCCTTTGTTTACACCTTCCCCTTTAAAATTCACACATCAAGTCAAACCTATTCCATGCAAATTGAAGTTGCATCTACCATTTTCTTTGTGGCGATTGAAAAGTTATTGTAAGAAATTTTTTTGTGCATTTTCCAAATGCATACATGACGGGGAGGTTCATCTAAAATGAAAATTGCACGCATTTCGTTTTTACTCCATTAAGGGATGTGATGCTTCATTGTTTGTTGACGTGGCTAATGAATGATTTTCCACTTCAAAAGAACTCACTTAATGTTTTACCTAGATCATTAGTATTGTTAGGTGAGGATGTAACTCCTCACACGAAATTATGTTATTCATTTAGGATGTTCATTGTTATATAAAAGAGGGAGTGACTGTTGAGTTTCATGTCCCAATGAATCTCCATTTCCTTTATTATTTATTACATTAATTACAATTGTTCACCCAATCCCTATGATTAGGTGTCAACATTCCCCCCCTTAATCTGAAGGGATGTTGGTGAGTCCAAGCATCATTATCAACCATTCAAGCTTTTCTCCTTGAAGCGCTTTCATGAAGATGTCTGCAATCTCCTCATTAGTGGAACAATGGTGAAGATGGATTGTTTTGGCCTCAACATGATATCGAATCAGATGATATTTTTTATTGATGTGCTACGTTCGATCATGGAACTTTGGGTGCTTTGCCAAATTTATTTCTGAGGTATTTTCAATCATGAGTGGAGTTAATTGTACTTGTTTTACATGAAAATCTTCCAGAATTTTCTTGATCCACACAATTTCTTTTGTTGCCTCACTTGCTGCCACATATTCTGCCTCTGTTGTGGAATCTGTTGGAACTAATTGTTTGCAACAACAAACTTTTTATTGACTTCATCCTAGAGACAATATGCTTTGGAGGTGTTTGAATATCCCAGGAAGATATACTTATGACTTCTTGCACCAAGTTTGTTTCTATGTACCTTTGGTATCAAGGCATAATAGGTGGAACCAAAGGTCATGAGATGCTTTATTGAAGGAATGCACCCATACCACATTTCATAAGGAGTCTTGTTTCTAATAACATTAGATGGACATCTATTCTTTACATATACAACACATAGAACTGCATCAACCCAAACCATCAATTTTACATTTTTGAAAAATGTCATGGAGCGCACCATATTTAAGATTTTCCTATTCATTCTTTCAGCTACTCCATTTTGTTGGGGATTATAAGGCACATTTTTTTGATCCCTTGCTGGCAAAGATAGTTTTCAAATTCATTTGAAGTGTATTCTTGTCCATTATCTATGTCAAATAGAGCCACTATGAGATTGTGGATTATTTTCAATTCATGTATAAAAAAAAAACAATCATTTTTCCAAGGAGCTTTACTCCAATATTACAGTGTACCACAACATAGTGAGCTCATTCAGGTGCTTTACCTTTCTCTTTTTCATTAGTTTTACCTTTGGATTGGTTTCATTCCTGCTCAATTTTTTCCCAAGGCAACTTGCATGTGGATACATCATGTGATCCATCTCTTTTGCAGCATATGCAATGCATATCTCACTTTTCTCCTTCAGAGTGTCTCCCCCTCTACCTCTCAAATTTCCTCCTCTTCCTCTTTGACCACCTCTTCCTCTGGATGAATATTGAGCAAGATTCTTCTCTCTATGTGCAAGACACACAACCTCATGAGAAAACTGAGGAGTTGTCTACTTTCCAAAAGCTTTCTCTCTTTCAACAATTTTTTTTCGGAAGAGAGTCAAAGGTAATATCTTTGAGGTTTCCATTTTCTTGCAATGACTCAAGATAATTTGAGTACATGGGATAAAGTGCATTGAGAAAAGCTATGAGAGGAGTGTTGAGTTCAACATTAGTGACTTTGATATAATGCATAATAGATTTTACTTCTGATGCAAGACTAAGAGGATCATCATTTTGTAATTCAAGGGTGAACAATTTAATCATGAGTTGAACAACTTCAAGTGCAGAGTGTGAGTCATAGAGTTCCTTCAGTTTTTGTAAGGCTTCAAAAGCATTTAAAAATGGAAAAATATGACGGCTCACCTCTTCATTTATTGATGCTGCAATCAATGCATAAGCCTTGCTATTATTATTTTCCCAAATTGGAAATTCCTTGTTTGAGGTAGGCTATTCTCACTCTTTCTCTCCTCTTCAACACACATTCCTATCCACAACTCATTAAAAATGACAGTGTGTTTGATTTCACTAGACCACTTACAATAATTTTCCTTGCAGGTGAGAACCACTCCCACAAGAAATCTCTGTACTATAGACAAAATACTTCTTCTACCAATGTATAAAATTTGCACTTCTTGTTGTATAGAACGCAGTTATGGTGTAAAAAATTACAATCTAATGGATAGAGGAGAGGTATTATATGGGGAGGGTATTATCTAGGGTAGAGGTTATTATATGTGGGAGGTATTCTTTAGGGGAAGATTTATATTGTGGAGGGTATATATGATACCAAGCAGTCAATGTATGACCGATGCGTTGTTTAAGACAACAAGTGGTATTAGTTGTGTGGGATTATGGAGCATATTCGGTGGGTGGGATTATGGAGCATATATGTGCGGGATTATGGAGAGTATTAGCTGAGCGATATTTGATTCTAGTGGAGGAGTGTGATGCCACACTACAATATCACGAACATGGGAGGTGAATACATAGTCACGTGGTATTGTAGTGGTATGTGGTATAGTTGATGGGTTGGAAACCATGTCTCATTGTTTGTAGAGTGTGGTATGGTGGGTGATACCATATGGTTGTGTTGCGCAGTGGAGAGGAGTTTAAAACTGGTGAGGTAGTATGGGAATGCAATACATGAGGGCGGTGCAAAGCCAACATTCAACAAGTCCATAATTCGAACTGAGATTTCACAATAATGGCTAATGAAAAGTCAATTTAGAAACACAGTCACTACACCATTCAATCGACTATCAGTCTTCGTCAATGTATGAGCTTGTCAATTGGATTGTGATCATTGAAATCACTTACCAAATGCCATCAATATTTAGACAGAGTCTAAAAATGCACATTGCAGTCCCACTACTCAATGCAACACGTCCAGGTTTGACCGAGCTCACAGTCTTTTAACAAACATGTTCCATCTCTTAGCACCAAGGCTTCAACTACTCTTTGCAGGTCTACTCCAAAAAACTTCTATGAGAGTTATTGAGCTAGAGGTTAACTCATAAATCCTTGCAGTCATCACAAAGATAATTAGAAAACTCATTGAATGCATGGCCTGTCCAAATGCAGAGATTCGACAGAGAAAAGAGGTCGAGGACATGAAACTAACTAGAGTTACAATGCTGAAAAATAAATATAGAGGTTGTCTCTAATACCATGTGAGGCCACGAGGTTACTCCTCAAATGAAATTTTATTATTTATTTAGGTTTTTCATTATTATATACAAGAAAAAGTGAGTGTTCAATTTCCATTTCCTCTATTATTTATTTACATTTACAGTTTTTCATTGAACTCCTATGATTAGGTGTCAAAAAGTATACGAGAGAATCCTTATTATCACCTTAAAATATTTAACCAATTATGCATGGAAAAGGGCTAAAGAATTCCTACTTTCAACCTTGAGTTTCAAACTTTACAACCTCATCTCTAAAACTATTAGACCTGCCAACCTATTCGCCAATCTACATTAATATAGCCTCCTACCTCCCCTTTACATGTATGAGTTGTAGGAAAGGAACATTCAATTTTTTTGTGAAGCTTTGGTAGCTTGTATTGATTTGGAAGAGAAAACCCATATAGAACTAATTTATGTCCCAATCTTAATTACATAAGTCGAAATACTTCTTCTTTAATGCTTACCTTTCATGATCTATAGGATGAGATGTCTTGAGGATGAATTTTTTTATCTAGTATCCACTTGAGTTCTCTAATGAACCCTTTCTTTGAAAACCTGATTATTATTCTTGTTTCATTTGTGATCAAGAATGTGCAGTAAATGATGATCACCATGACAATGACACCCATGATTATAACTTTGGTTTTGTGGACATAGATGATCTTACATTTGGGGATGAGAGATGTCCACATCCATGTTGTGTTTCTCTTGTCACCTCTCACATATTTTCATGCATGATATTTAACCACACACTGATCCCATCTACTTTACCTTGTGTTTTTATGTATGATGATTATAGTGAGGAATGGTTGAGTCATGACGGTATGAAATGTTTAACATGAATTATGATTTATTAGTTAATGAAATTGAGAAAGAGGCCCTTCTTTATGAAAGGTCTTGTCAAGTTTATCAAAGGTACTTGTTTTATATGGATGATGAATTTTTTTCAAAGAACTTCAAAATGAAGTCCTATTTTTTTACTCTTAAGGAATTTAGTTAGCCCAATCTATTTTAAATGAAGTGTTTGGGTTTTAAATGTCTCATGAATATACATATTTTTTGTTAATGATATGAGACATGTTCAACACAATAATAGTGTGCTGTTTGAAGTAAAACAAGACCATGATTTGTCTACATTCCTTCATTCTTATAGTTCGGCACACAAACAAACAATTGTTGGTTGGAACATTATACCTTGAAATAAACAGTAATATATGTTGAATTTCAACATATATGACCATTAGATAATATTGAATCCTTTATTTTGTACATAGGTAAACATTAAAAATTAAACAAAATAAAATAAAATTACAAAATAAGCGAAAAATAATTTTTTTTTTTTTTTATTTCTTGTTTGGTTTGTTTGTGACACTGTGTCATAATATGCTTTCTTTTTATATTATGTTGATTACTCTAATTTTTAATTTTGAGCTTCTTATAATTTGGTTTTGTTTTCATCACATGTTGTGTTTCTTTATGTTGTGTTTTATTGTCACTTCTACTTTCTTTAATTCACTTTTTCCTAATGCCAATAATCATTGATGAGCATTCCCTATTGTTACAAAGAAATGTGAACATGAATTTGTGAATTAATTATCAATAATGTACCCACTTTCCTCATGAAAACTAGAAAGAATTCAAATATGCTTTCTTCCCTCACTATAGTGCTTGTAGGATTTGACCTTGATTCACTAGTGTGAAGGCTCCTTCTCTAAATAGTGGATTTATTATCCTCCCCCTATTTTCTTTTGAGTGTACTTTCCCTGTGCGAGGCCCCTAAGGATTAGTCTTCTCCCTCCATGATGACTTCATGTTCTCTTCATTAATATTTCATACCTTGTACTCACTCTTGCATCCGCTTTTCCTTTTTATCTTTCCCCCTTCTCAGATTCATGATATCTAGAAAGTTTTATGAGTTCTACTTTGCATGATGTAAACCACCCTATGGACTCACCTATGTTGATGCACATCAGCAATTTAAAATATTGGCTAGCCATAACAGGTGTATCCCTATCCTCAAATCCATCTATAAGAGTGTGATATGACTTTTCCATCACGGCCCTCCTCCGAATGAAAAGGGTCTCCCTAATTATTTTTAAAGAATGCACTAAACAACAAGTGGGTTTGTCATGAAGAATTTTGTTCCTTGCCACCCCTTAGCATGGTCCATAAGTAAAAGTTATTTTGAGAACCTCTCTCAACCCCATTTTTATTCAAGTTCACACTTATATTATTAAAAATAATTTCTCCCCCTTTCGCTAAGAAACAAAAAGAGTAATATTTATTATAAATCAAAAGAATTCATGTTCTTTCCATTGAAGTTCCAATTCATAGAGGATTCCTACAATGATTATTTCATTGTTCTTTAATGAATTTTTAAAGATGTTATTATTAAACTACCTTTGAATAGGCTCTAGGCCCTTTGGTCCTCCATAACACTATTCATTGTAATTAATATTGGTATGCATAACTGATTGAAATTTTTATATCATATGAAAATGTTCAAGTCAAAGTATTTTCCTCTACCAAAGTATAGAAGGGGGCTTACACCTATTAAGGTTTTCACCACTACAATACGATCCCTGATGAGCCTCATAAATGCGTAATTATATGGGCTCATTTTACCTCCTAACCTAGTCAAATGAACCATTCTCTTAGCTTATTGTATGATTTTCTCATTATATTTATGCTTATAGGGTGAGTTGAGTTAGTTATTATGCCATGTGGTCTAACATGTATTTAATGTAGATTATTGTTGGATTTCGATGTCAAAGTCAAGGATCTAGTGGTAAAATTGTAGCAATAACTTGAAGTACATAGAGGAGAGGACTTATAGGAGGGAATCCCCCTCATTTATTTCTCCTCACTTCGAATTCTCCTTCATTCATCTCGGAGTACAAACAAGTGAATCATGCACTAGAAGGCAGCCGAGCAAGTGAAAGATGATTGATAACTACCTCAAGTTTTGGGAGCCAAGCCTCCCTTATTTTAAGGAAGTTGTTGGTAGATTGGGAGGTATTAGTAGAGATGCCTAGGGCCTCACTAGCATCGACCTTTTTTTTTTGTGTAAACTGTCGTCAAATTTCAAGCTTATTATTTTATGACAGTTTTATGTAATCTTGCTATTTTTTCATAATGAAGGTGGAATTATTTTTGAGCTAGCACTGAGTTTCCTCAGAGGGCTAAAGCTCTTGGGTTAGTGTCCAATCCAAGTAACCAAACTTCTCTTTACTTGTATTTGTATGATTTACCTCAATTTGTAGATTAGTTTGTTGTTAGATGTATTTCTCTTATGGTTATGTATAGGCTACTTTTGATGATTTAGTAGCTTAAGTCCATTTTGTGTTTTCTGTTGTAGGTTAAGTAGTCATGAGAGAAGATTAAAGAGGCTAGTAACAGTGCCTTGGCCTCTCGTCCTCCCTTTGGGACCATGATTTGAGGCAAAGACTCTCTTGCTTCCCCAAAAACACAAATTTTCCTCATTGCTAGGACTTCTAGTGTTTGCGTCTCTCTAGTAGGTTGATAGTCTACTTTTGCTTTTCTTTAGATATTCTTTGTCATGTTCACTTCCTAATTTGCAGTAGTCCTTTTGCATGCTTTACTTTACTACAACATTTCCTAGCATTTCCTTCCATAGATCATAGTTTAGGCCATTTTAATGCAAAACTCCATTTTTCCTAGGATGCACTCATTTCATTGGTTGCTTGATTTTCTTGGTTGACTATTAGTTTCTATGCAATAGATCTCTTCCAGCAGTAGGCTAACTTACTAGCAATCACACCCTCCATCTGATTCATGCCCTATAGGCTTCCCAAGCCTCACCTCAATTCTACCCTAGTTTCCTTCATTTTTCATAGAACTTCTACCTCTCTCCTTGAGCAAAATCAATCATATTTCACTCTTCTCGTGATTCATGGTAGACCTTAGGTTCCCTAACACCTCATTTCAACCTTCATCAACATTTTCCACCCACTCTCACACCCTCAAAATAGTGAAAATGTTTCTCGGCCTCGTGTAGTTTCACTATTTTCCTCGTGTAGTTTTTCAAAGTAGGCTTTCTTTTGAAGGTTGAGTGCATGAAAAGCCTCTAGAAGGCCACCTAAGACCTCATAGGACCCATCCATACCATCCTACATCCTCCCAAGCTCCAATACCACCATCTAATGCCACCTATTCGCTACCACACTCACGCACAATAAATTAGATGCATGTTAAATTCACATAAAAACACATAAATATCCAAAAATATGTTTTTTTCTTATTTACTTCTAGAAATAGCATAATTAGATGTTGTTTACTTCCTTGAATAGGTAATGGCATTTATTTCATGGTTTTCATAGTGTTTTGGCAAAAGTAGAATTAGCTTGTTAATTAGGGTTTACTAGGTTTTGTTTTACATTTGAGTCTTTCTCCTTTCTGCAGTAAGAATAGCATCTGTACAATAATATTTCTTTACTTTCATCACACATAGAGCTTCTTCTAAAAGTTGGCTTGAGCTCCTAGTGATCTCACGCCATCTGACCAAGTGACAACCTGCAGTGAGAACTAGTACTTATGCATATGGCACTCACGCTTCCAAGTTTGTTATGAACTACCGGGTTGATAAAAGTAAAGTTGGTAGCCGAGGAGTTGCAACATTCTTGTTGCAATACTAGCGCTCACCACTTTTTAGCATCGTTTCAGGGAAGCCTCATAGTATTCTATGATTACTGCTTTCTTCTATTTCATATTGCAATATTCTGCTAATAGTTTATTTCGGCAAGATTAGACTAGTCATTTCTTTTCTTTCAGTTCTGCATTTCCTTGCTTTCGTTTTCAATTCTACAAATGTCCATTCAACAAGTTCATTTCAGCTACTTGCAATTTGTTTTGTTCAATCACAATTTCAATTTCTGCACGTACTTTCAGTGTGGGGAAAAAGAAACAAAAAACCAACCAAAAATATTTCCTTTCATGTCTCGTAGGAGTAGAGATAACTTAGGAAAATTTTTGCCCAACACCCCCACTGCTTCACACAACCAACCTTCTCTCTTCTTCGATGGCTACAATGAAGAAGAATCCTTAAGTGAACATTCACACATATTTGAAGAAACTATAGGGGAAGAAGAAGAAGACAACATTCCTCTGGAGCCAATGGTTGAAACGAGAAATGGTAGGGGAAATGGAGCAAGAATATAGGGTACCTTCCCCATTTGGGAGACCAATGGGGACATCAAAATGAAGAATATAAGCCCTTCAGCGGTACCTCACTTCCATGGTCTAACTACAGAAGATCCTGACACCTTCTTGTTCGAGTTTTCTATCATTTGTCGAACTTATGACTATGAAAAATATGAGCAAAAGTTGAAACTATTCCCTTCTACTCTCAAGCAAATAGCACTATGCTCGTTCATGGGATTACCTAGAAACAACATCACAACTTGAGCTCAGATGCAGCAAGCCTTTAACAACAAGTATCAAGAGTATTTTAGGTCAAAAGATACTAAAGAAGAAATCTTGCGAATGACCATAGGAAGTGATGAGTCCCTCGAAGACTATGAAGAGAGGTTCAAGCTGAGTTACGAAAGGGCAAGGTGTACACTTGACCCTGAGTCTCTGAAGTTGGTCCTCCTCACGGGAATTCGGGATGACCTTTTAGAAACCCTCCATCTACTAGCTGAGGGAGACATCTACCGACTATCCTATGTAGACATAAAGCCTGTTTTAGAAACCATTCAGGAGCAACTAGAAAGAATGGTAGGGGGAATCAACCCATAGCTAGTACCTCTTCTTCTAATTCATACATTAAAGGTGAAATTGGAAACATGTTGGAAGACTTCAAGAATGAGATGCTACGGACTCTTTCCATGCAAATGGATACCTTACATATCAAAAGGAAACAAGAGGAAGCACAGAGGGCTTTGGCCATTTTTTTTCCCTAGATGCACCAAGAGGCATTCTAGGAATGAATGCCCATTGAACTGTATAGAGGTTTGTTCAGTCTGTGAAGAAGATCATTCTACAGATAAGTGCCCCTCCTTGCCTGGACTTAAAGCTATATACAAAGGGCCTGAAGGAGTCACTGAACAGATCTACTACATAAACCAAAGGAGGCCGCATGGACCTAGACCATACGAGTAGGGGATGCAAGGGACATCTTAGGCATACTAAAAACCCAACCAAGTCACCTCCATACCTTCTTGTGGACCCCCTCCTCATCCTTCCTAGTCCACACCTCATCCTTGGTCCTTCACATCTCAATATCATGCCCAACCAGCCACCCATTCATTTCAATCCTATGTTGAGTCACAACCTTAGTGGAATGCATCTCATGAGGGGTGGAGGCCTCAATACAACTCTCTTCCCAATATTCTGCCTCCACCACCTGCTCAACCACAATCGTTACCTTTTTCTCCACCAAGGAAACCCCAAATGCCTACCCACCCAAATCCAAACTTGAATAACAGACACGCTCAACACGTGTATAGTGGGGAACAATCATGCCCAAATTATGTTGTGGAGATTCGAGAAATTAACTTGCGATCTCGGAAAGTCCTCCCAAATATCCAGTCTACACCCACAGAGGTTGAGGAAGATAATGAGGAAAGCAAACCTAAATCAAATCCACCCTTTCCTGAGAGACTATCCATGACAATCCAGTCTACCACAAAAGAGACTGAACTCCTAGGAGAATTGAAACATTTATGTGTGAAGATACCACTTCTCCAAGCCATAAAAGATGTGTCTATATACAATAGGTTGATCAAAAAGAAGTGCTTTATGCACCGAGGATGGTGCAAGAAAGATGCCCCAACCATCAATGCCATAGGAAAATTGTCTAACTTGATGTTGGGGTAGATAATCTATCCAAAATATCTCGACCATAGAAGCCCATTGATGTCCACATCAATGCCACAATGGTCTCACATACCTTGATTGATGTGGGACCTCCCAATAATGTGGTGAAAAAGAAAACAATTCTCAAACTTAACCTCCGAGGCTCCTTGGGCAAGACCACGAGAGTGCTGCAACTAGTAGACCGCTCCACAGTGACCCCTGAGGGGATTGTGGAAGATGTTATGGTCTCCATTGATTCTTGGGATTACCCTACGGATTTCTTAGTTCTCGATCCAAAGGAAAAGCTCAATGGGTATCCTCTCACTATGGGAAGATGCTCGTAGGCTACAGTTGATGCCTACATCAGTTGTTGAGCTCGGAATATGAGCATAAAAAATTGACACATGTCCAAGCAGTTAATCCTATATCCTCCTGCACAACCCTTTCTAGAACATCATCTACCTCTCTAGTTGGAGGAGGAGGATGAAGATGAAGTTTATTCCGCACGACTTTGTACCTTAGAAATAACCATGACGGGAAAACCACAAGATGAGGATGATATGATTGAAAATTTGATTCATAATCCACCTCCCAATGTATCACCATTAGAAGACATAGTAAGAGAAACCCAAAAGAACCCCTCAACTAATCTCTATGTGGTTGTCCCCACTTCTCGTCATGTTAAAAATATAGAGTTCGGCCAAGAAATAACATTGAAAATCAATGAACCCTATCTACTTCCGAGGAGAAGGAGCTATGCAGCATACTGAGAA
The DNA here is from genome assembly GCA_000404065.3 of Pinus taeda. NCBI lineage: Eukaryota > Viridiplantae > Streptophyta > Pinopsida > Pinales > Pinaceae > Pinus > Pinus taeda. The sequence continues at coordinate 52,196 of APFE030804009.1, forward strand.
AACATCTAGATGCCTTCGCCTAGAGTTATAAGGAGATTAAGGGAGTGCACCCTTCAATATGTACTCATCATATATACATCAAGGAAGATTGCAAGCTAGTTAGGCAGCCTCAAAAGAGGATGAATCAAGCACTTAAAGATATTGTTAAGGAAGAAGTGCAGAAATTGCTTGATGTAGGATTCATCTATTCCATCTCTGATAGTGAATGGGTCTCTCCTTTGGTGCTACTGGTAAATAAAAATGGTAAGTTGAGAATCTATGTCGACTATCGAGAATTGAACATAGTGACTAAAAAGGACCATTTTCCTTTACCTTTCATAGATAAAGTGTTAGACGGTCTCATAGGGAAAAAGTTTTTCTCCTTCCTAGATGGGTTTAGCGGGTACAATGAGATTCAAATCAACTCGAAAGACCAATATAAGACCACTTTCACTTGTCCTTGGGGTACCTTTGCATACTCTGTCCTTCCTTTTGGTTTGTGCAATGCTCTAGCCACTTTCCAACAAACAATAAGCTAATGGTATTCTAATCATAAGTTTGTATGTTGATGATGTATTATATATGGGTAGTAGTTCTAAGATGAATGATAAATTCAAAGTTGCCATGATGAATGAATTTGACATGAAAGATCTAGACCTCATGAAATATTTTCCAAGAACAGAGGTTTATGAAAGCAGGTATGAGATTTTCATTTGTGAGACAAAGTATGCACAAGATATGATAAATAAATTTGATATGATTGATTGTAATCCATCCCCTACTCCAAGTTGTCATGGAGTTGTGTTATGTAGAAATGATGATTTTGATTTAGTTGATGAGACAACTTACAAAAGTATTGTGGGGAGCTTCATATTTCTAACCCCACACAAGATCTAATATTACGTATTGAATTTGACTTGTTTCAATGTATATGAAAAATCCATGTAAAATACATATGAAGAAATTTTAAGTAATGTGAAAGGCACTCTAAATTTTTGTATTTATTGCTACTCTTCTCAAAATTTCAATCTTATTGGATTTAGTGATTAAGATTTGGGAGGTAGTATTGATGACCTTAAGTCCATATCTCCACATTTGGAATTTGTTTCTCTTTTTGTTCTATTTTGATTACCTAGAGCTCAAAGACACAAACCATTGTTTCTCCTCTCATCCACAGAAGGAGAGTATGTTGCAATTACCTCAGCATGTACACAAGCTCTTTCGCTCAGAATTTTTCTTAGAAGATATTGGAGAAAAGATGATTCAACTTATAGTGATTTATTGTCATAATGTAAGTGGAATCAAGTTAAAAAAGAACCTAGTTCATCATAACAAGATAAAGCATTTTGACATGAAATATCACTTCATTCAGGATTTGGTGCACATGAAGTATATTGAATTGAAACGAATAAATACTAAGGATATGCTAGACGATATCTTCACCAAAGAAGTTACAAAAGATCAATTTTTGGCACTACTATATAAGATAGTAAACCCTCATTAAGCATTAAAGGGGAGTTTTCAAGATATTTCTTAATCAAGTCATGTAATTTATGTTGGGAATAATGCTTAATTAGTTATGTAAAATGCTTACAAAGTAGCCAACAAATTTTGTGTTCACTCCAAAATTAAAGAAGAAGATTGTTAGGGTGGTCACTGCTCGAAAGTGTTGTAAATTAGGTGTAATGTCAATAGATTTGTTTTCACACTTGATTTTAGTAATAGTTTCAATATATAAAAATGTAGTTAATAGTTGAATTAATATATGAGATTTGCAACATTTCTTAGCTCACATAGTAACTGTATTTTTTAATTGTTTTTTTTTAATGCATTTTTTCTTCATAGTACTCTTCGCTTCTAAATTGGGTTGAAATAATTCTTTTCATATTCTACAAGTGGTATGAGAGGAGGTAAAATTATTTTGGGTTAAAGTATATTGCTGGAATTTCGCGAAAGTTAATCATGTCTAATTCTAACCAGAATGATGGGAACCATTATGATTTTTGGTGCATTAAGATGCTAACCTTTTTTATTGGAAAAGATTTGTGGGAGATAGTTGAATGAGGATATGAGGAGCGAGCTTATTGGAATGCTCTTACAGCGAATGAAAGAACAAAATTTTTTTATTGGAAAGGGTTCAAAATAATTCATGTTCTTGCCATTGAAGTGCCAATTCATAGAGGATTGGTACAATGATTGTTACTGTTCTTTTATGAATTTTTAAAAATTTTATTATTAAAATGCCTTGCCCTTTGGTCATGCATCACACTAATCATTGTAATTAATATTAGCATGCATAAATAATTGAAAGTTTAATATCATATGCAAATCTTCAAGTCAAAGTATTATTCTCTACCAAAATATAGAAGGGGGCTTACATCTATTAAGGTTTCCACCACTACAACAAGAGCCTATATAGTATAGAAAAATTCAAGTAAAGACCACCTACAACCGAAGACCTAGGCTTCACCATCAGATAAGAAATGAAATGTGATTGTTACATAAATTGCTTATCACGTTCACCGAAAATGAAGGTTGGATAAATGGTTGCAAAGTATTAAAAACATAGAGAGAAAGGATATAATGAGTGTATGTGATGGTAGGTCCATTCCCATATGCATGAAGTAATTCTGATAGATCTGAAATACATTATATATAAATATACATACACCTCATACAAAATAGAGAAAGAAAAGGTGATTGCAGTGACAATGATGTAAATATGTTTCTTAGTCATCCGGAGATGTTGAAGTGAAATGATACATTGCATGTGGATCTTTCCCATTGATAATTATTGAATACGACCTTGGTTTTCATCATGGTGACCAGGATAATAGTTTTGAAAATGTACAGGCAATAGTATTATATTTTTGCATGCCATCAATCAATTCTTGCTTAGCTGCATATTTTGTTGGAAGACACAACGTCAACTAACATCATTATTATAAAGAAATGGTTTTGCACATCATTTAACAGATCTTAGCCATAGCCCAAAATCACACAATAAGGAAATCGATAATGGAAAAAGATGGAGCATGTGATTTTTTCCTTTATAAGTGTGCTTGTATTGGATTTTGAACGTTTCTGATCCTTTAAAAGTGTAATGCCAAAACCCCTCTAGGATTGAAAGTGGTTGGAATTGTCTTTGAGCTTCATTTAATTTTGATATTTGTTACACTACTTCAAATGATAAATTACAGTCTCTACATATTTATTCTCTCTCACTCTCCATTGAACGATAAGATTTCACCAGAGAAACCTAGAGTAGTTGACATTCTATATATATTAGAATATGAGAGATATTTCATGGGTATGGAAATCACGTTGATCCTAAAATGGGTTTGGAAATTGAAGAAAAAGAACCGATAGTTGATAGCTTAAGAACTGAACTTCAGGCCTTTTTGAAGGCCAAAAGAGCAAACAACTTGAGAAGCGATGTGAGTTACCACAAAGATGGTGGGGAAGGAGACCACTTTCTTAGAAAATCACTTGACTCACAGAACTTGAAGAAAAAGAAGCAATAGTTGATAGCTTAAGAGCTGAACTTCACACCTTTCTAAAAGCCAAAAGGGCCAACAACTTGAGGAGCGAGGTAAGATACCACAAAGGTGGTAGGGAAGGAGACCTCTCTGCTAGAAAATCACTTGAATCAATGCACTTGAATGGGGATATAAGTGAGCCTCAAGACGTTGCAGATAGTGACATGCATTCACTTGAACTAAAGAAAGACAGTGTTGACGATAGAAACAATAGAGGTTACAAATGGGGATATGCATTAGTGTGTAGTATCAATGAAAGGATGGATTGAAAATCCTATTAGCAAAAGAGCTCATTCCAGTAGGAAATGAACGCCCGAAGGTCCCATGAGAAGTGGAATTGTTTTGACTACCAATTAGGGAACAAGCTAGATGCAATAAATGTAACACCAACCAAGAGTCACTTCAAAAAGACAAGTGGCAACCTCGTTGATACAACACCATTCATACAAGAACAATTGGGCTTTGCAGGCTATATCACCAGAAAGTTGTAGCATCTCAATGAAGGTTGGAGCTTATGATCAAGAAATTACTCCAAAAATTTCATTGGATTTGAAGATAAGACTGATAGAATACGTATACAGTTTGGCAACCTCAACGGAGTAGCAAAAGTTATAAAACTGTATGTGGAGCCTAGAGCAGAAATTTTCCTCAAGTATGTCCTTGGTAACAACATTACAGGTAGAATTATACCATAGCCTATGATGCGATCAATAATTGATGGAGGAACAAAAAGATAATCACAAAAAAATTGATAGCTCTATGAAAAAAATTATAGACAAGAAGATAATGTTGACCACAAAGGATGGCTGAAATAAGCCATTCACCAATTCAGCTAACAAAGAGATGAATTGTTTGATTTGATCTTAGAATGGATAATTTACCCATTCTTGTTGTTCAATGTAGGGGGTTTAAAAAGGGAATGTCCAAGTTATAACATGCTAAACCAACCTTCCTATTCTCGTCAAATCACAGAGAATCATTTATTGAGTGCTATGAAGATGAAAATGAGTAGTGATTGTTTGGAGTGTTTTTTGAAATGTAGTTTCTATCTCATAAGAAAAAATATTTTTATTCACAATAGTTAAGAAGAAAAGTGAGAAAATAAATATTAATTATGAGAATGTATTAAAAAGGAAAGCAATAAATATATACTTTATTTAAATAGAAATTCCTTAAATAGGTACTAAAGGAAAACATTAAGTTATGAGCCCGTGAAAATTAAAAGAATTATTAGAGTTGTTGCCAAAAAAAAATAACTTATACAACTACCAAGTTTTCATCTAATGGAAAATGAGGAAAATTGAGACCATCCATCACCTTCAAGAGATCTATAGAAGAAAGAAGCAACACAGAACAAGGATTCCCTCTGTTGCATACTTAGGTGTTGCTCATTATTGAGTGAGACCATGACCAACACTAAGATTTCTATTGTTGGTATGCAGGTTGCCTCTTTCAAGTGTCTCGAGGGACATGACTAAAGAGATCCATTGGTTTATAACCTTGCAAAGGTTAAGATTTTTAGTTGCATTTTCTTCATTGATTTACCACTATAGTTGGTATTGACCTCATGATTTTTGTGTAGAATACAATATTCTTACTCACTTGACCACCATAAAATGACCTTCCCACAATCTACCATACCCCACAATGCATATCTATGTGGATAACAAAATGCAATAAAAAAAGGAATTTTCCTTACTCTAAAATTGTAAAATTGATGCTGGAGCATCAAGCCCGTTTTCATTTGTAAATATGGAATAAAGAGGGGGTGTGATAATTTTGAATATTTTGTTGTTTTAGGAAGTGAATTTATGTAAATATTCTTTTTCTAAATAAAAGGATATGGGAGAACTAGTTTAGGAGAAAAGCTTGGATAGAATTTCTATGTTTTTTCTAGTTAAAATTAGGATAAGAATGGAGAAAAGCTTCAAGCTTTAAATCATTGTGTAAAAAAGGAAAAATCTTGCTTTTTCTAGGAGATAAGATCTCATATTTTCCTTATGTATGTATCCTTTAATTATAAATAAAAGAAGCCTCTCAGCATATAATTTAAAAAAACTCTCGAGCATTTGTGTAATGGATCTTCTGATATTATGCATGTATTCAATAATGGACAGCGTTGTATATTAAGAGGAATAATTGCATCCAATATCCGCTTGATATTTACTATATATATTAGAACAATCTAGATTGTTTTGTTTCCATTGTTACGCCATTCACACTTGGATTTCATTGTATATGATAGAAGAGCATTCTCGTTAGGCATAGTAATACAGTAATTTATTAAGAGTGGCATTGTTCCGGATTTACATTACAGAGTTGGCGGAGCAGAGCTTAAGTTTGGAGAAAATGATGGCACCCTGTGAAGACTCGGTAACAATTTAATACTGCATTTAATACTGCGTGGGTGCATGTGGAATATGCGGGGTCCGATAGGAAGTGACCACTCTTCAATAGCTAGAAAATACGCTAATATATTTGAGAATATTAAGTTAAACATTTATCGAAGCTCAAAGGAAGTATTCGTGGGGTACTATGCTAGGTCGCCTCATGTTTTTGTGAAGGGAAAGCAGTATTTATATTCGACTACAGAGATTGTTGTGAACGCCATTCAGCAATGCAGAGCTGAAGGAGAAGCATGCCGCGAGGTTATAGATATTTTTTGTTAGCAAGAATGTCTATGGAGATCAAGCAAATGTTAAGAGCTCTTATTCGGATCACCTCCAAGTCGATCTCATAATCTATTAATTCATGATACAAAGTAAATAGAAAAAAGGAGCTTCCGTGTGTGCAAATAATAGTATGTGAAACCGCCCGGTAATGAGGTTTTTGTTGAGAGGTTTCTAGAGATGCATATTTATGAGCATGGTGTTTAAAGATCCTGGTTTTGTAGGTTAGCCCTGCATCAAGTGGTATGAGAGAACGAATAGCTCTTTTTGAAAGTTCAAGTGTTTTTTTAGTTAAGTTAATTCCATGTGATTTTTGGAAGTGAAGAATATTGTAGCAAAGAGTGTAGTGATCAAGGAGTCCAGCAAGGGATTCTAAGTGAATGTGGGAGAACCTAAAGATTCAACAGAGGTTGAATAAAGTTGCAGATGAGAGAAGCCTATAGGAGCAATAGAGGATGTTCGAAACGTTCCAGCAGAGGACCAATGATTACCAAAAGACCACATCCAGAGGGAAGGATTGGTGAGGTAAGTGGCAGCAAGAGAGTTTTTTGTGGTAGAGGCTTCATGCAACTCATAGGTGTGGAACTTATGGTGAAGGAGATGACTACTAAAAGTCATAAAGGAGAAAGAAGAAGTTGAGAAAGAGGCCACAGAAGAAAGAAGAAGAAATATGCCAAGGCGAATGGAATAAGACATCAGTTGACTGAGGAAGAGTATGAGAAAGAGAAAGTTGAGATAGAAGTTCATCTTGAACTATTAATGGAGTTGTTGCAGGAAAATGTGAGAGACGAGAGACATGGTTTACTGATGAGGAAGAGAGTGAAGTGGCAGAGGCTACGGCAGAAAAGAGATTTACACATGCAGTTAACATAAGAGAGGATTATTGATGATTTCTTGAATTATTGGGCAGATCGAGATGAGCTGGATAATGTGAACTCTTGTGTTTGTATAGCTCACAATTGTGGTGTGATTACAGGTGTTGAAAAGGACGTGCAATCTTGTGAAACTGTTACAGCACAAGTGGAAGTTCTTGTAGATGCAGAAGAAGTGAATGAGTCTCAAGCACACATAAAGGAAGTAAGAGTTGATACTGAAAGTTTATGTATCAATGCAGGTGATGATTAGGTGCTTCAGTAATGCTACAGAGAGATTGCATTGTTAGAATATTGGTTGGAGAATCTACAGTATGACAGGGAGATTGCGGAAGAAAAAGTTGAGTGCAGTGAACAAGAGGGAAAAGTGGGAGATGAAATTTCAAGTGACAAACAAAGGAATGTTGCAGAGGGACAGGAAGTTTGGGAGGTAGCAACATCTATGGCGACAGCGGCAGCAACATCCATAGTGACAAGTGAGACAACACTAGCAGCAGAAGAGGGACTCAAGCCTTCTATTTTTTATTCTAACAATTGTTTAGTGGATACAGGTGTTACTGAAGAGGCTCGAGAAAATCTGCTAGACAAAGAAATTGAAATGATGACATGGATGATGATGAAAGAGTCATCGAAGAGACGAACAACAGCGAAACAAAAGAGAAGCAGCTAAAGGAAGATATCAAAAGATTGCTAGAGCACAACCATTGGAGCGATGCAGCATAAAGTGTGGAAACATGGACGAAGACAATGAACAATAGCACATGGTGACTTGCATAACAAGATATGGGATCCACGCATATACAGATCTGAACACATGATCATGGGATCATGATTAATTTTAAAGTTGGGTGTATGATGGAGGAGCATCAAGCCCATTTTCATTTGTAAATATGGAATAAAGAGGGGGTGTGATAATTTTGAATATTTTGTTGTTTTAGGAAAATAATTTATGTAAATATTTTTTTTCTAAATAAAAGGATATGGGAGAACTAGTTTAGGAGAAAAACTTGGATAGAATTTCTATGTTTTTTCCAGGATAAGAATGGAGAAAAGGTTCAAACTTTAAATCATTGTGTATAAAAGGAAAAAGCCTGCTTTTTCTAAGAGATAAGATGTCATATTTTACTTATGTATCCTTTAATTATAAATAAAAGAAGCAGCTTAGCTCTCAGCAGAGAGAGAGAGAGGGGAGGGTGATAAAGTATAATTTAAAAAAACTCTCCAGCTTTTGTGTAATGGATCTTCTGATATTATGCATGTATTCAATAATGGACAGGCGGTGTATATTAAGAGGAAGAATTGCATCCAATATCAGCTTGCTATTTACTATATATATTAGAACAATGTAAATTGTTTTGTTTCTATTGTTAGCATTCTGGTTACGTATAGTAATACAGTAATTTCTTAACAGTGGCATCGTTCAGCATTTACATTACAGAGTCGGCGGAGCGGAGCTTCAGTTTGGAGAAAATGATGGCGCCCTGTGAAGACTCGGTAACAATCTAATACTGCGTGGGTGCGTGTGGAATATGAGGGGTCAGATAGGAAGAGACCACTCTTCAATAGCTGAAAAATACGCTAATATATTTGAGAATATTAAGTTAAACATTTATCGAAGCTCAAAGGAAGTATTCGTGGGGAATTATGCTAGGTCGCCCGTTGTTTTTGTGAAGGGAAAGCAGTATTTAGATTCGACTACACAGATTGCAGTGGACGTCATTCAGCAATGCAGTGCTGAAGGAGAAGCATGCCGCGAGGTTATAGATATTTTTTGTTAGCAAGAATGTGTATGGAGATCAAGCAAATGTTAAGAGCTCTTATGCGGATCACCTCCAAGTCGATCTCACAATCCATTAATTCATGATGCAAAGTAAATAGAAAAACGGAGCTTCCGTGCCCGCAAATAATAGTATGTGAAACGGCCAGGTAATGAGGTTTTTGTTGAGAGGTTTCTGGAGATGCATATTTATGAGCATGGTGTTTAAAGATCCTAGTTTTGCACGTTAGTCCTGCATCACAAATCTGAGTTTGAGTTCTTTTATTTTGTAGCCATACTTATTTTAACTTCCTTTTATTTTTTACTTAATTTGTGTCATTTTAAGCTTAACCAATGTTAATTCACTACAACATGTTTAATGTTTAATGGTTGTTAAAATAATCCTATTCAATGAGCTTTAAGGAAATTCACCACTAATTAGAATAGTATTGTCATTGAATACATGAAATAAACTCCCCAAGGGGTAACAACAATCAAACTAGCCACCTAGTTTTCACATCTAGACTCCAGCTAAAGAGGCTCCAAGAGATTGATCCATCCATAAGTTGAAACTAAAAGAGGTTATATCATGATTTGGTGAAACACAAATGATTTTGAGTTAGGTTTGAATGGCATAGAGTAGACTAGAACATATAGAGAAATTTCATTTACTACTATTTAATCTAGAAATAATATAGTTCTATTACTATTACCAACAAAATTAAAAAATTATAAAAAATTGTGAAGTTATCAAACATTTTTTCTTCTACTTTTATCAAGTACATCAAAATTAGCTTACCACATGGAACCACACATTTACATGACTCAATGAGTTTAAACTTTGATCCTAATTGGATGGTAGCTTGAACTCCACACAACTAACCAAAGTTTAATGGATTTTAGGTAATGTTCATCACGCATACATAATAGGAGTATCAGTTTTGTAGGAAAGCTCAACCTATTTAAACAACTACATGAAAATGTATTGTTAAAAATTTAAATAACTATAGGTTTTACCATTTCTAATGATTAAATCATGAATCCTAAATTTTGCTTCGTTCTTTTATTTTTTTATGTATATTAATTCATTTATCTTATAATTATAATTTTTTGTTTATAACCATTCATTATTGTAATCAACTTGGAGTAGCTTAATTGGCAATGCCCTTGGAAATGGGTTCAAATCTTGTGCTATTAGGTTGAGAAGTTGGGTATGATAAAGATGTAGTCCTAGCAAACATACAAAAGAAATCATTATTGTAAATCGAGCTTTCATAACATATTCTTAACCATTTGAGTAATATCTAGTGTATGTGCAAGTCTCCTTTGGGCATTAAAACATTTTATTAAAAAATATTTTGTTTACACCTATTTCATTTGAAATGAAAAATGTTAAGCAAAAAAGTAAATAGATATTTTATACTAAAAAGACAATCTCAATTTAATCTTAATTTGTAATAAAATTTTAAATCTATTAACTAATACCATATTTTATAAAATTAGTTAAAATATTTCATATTAAAAAGAAAAATTCAATGATAATGATATTGATTGGGGATAACAAGGAAGGATATAATAATACAATAATAGAGAAGAAATTGATCTACTTAATTCATTCCAATAAGTTGTTCTATCACATAACTTGCAACTAAGGGATTTTATATCATCATTAGGTGAATCGGACATGAGTTTGAAATATGTTTGAATAGAATTGTGACAGCTCAAATGAGAAGGTATTTCATCTAATTCATCTTAATCCTCAAATTATAATAGAGTTTCATTCCCGCCAACTCCACTTCCATTGCTAACAAAATTTAGAAATCATGTAGGATTGTCAAAATTTCATGCATTTTATTTTCTTTTTCTATATATATTGACTATTTGTAAATTTTCTTATCACATTGAACCACAAATATACAACATTCAAGAATTTGATATTTGGTCTTCCTTAGATGACTCATGACCCATAAATGATGGGTGTATACAATCCCTCATAAAACTAAACCTACTAAAACAACAAGAAAATGTATTCTCCAAGATTGAAATGTGGGTGTCATAAGAACTATTGGTTTTCTCAATATGAATCTTGACCATTATTTCACCAACAAAAGCTATCTTCACCATTAGTTCACCACTACAATAAATGAAATCTTAATATTGAGTGAATATAGATTTCCCAAAATTGTTAAATAGTTGGTAGTGAATATAAATACTGTTGTTTATTACTTTAATTTTTTATATATTACCATTTATTTGTCTTATAATTTCAATTTATTCATAACTCGTTGTTCTACATATAGGTCTAGTTTTGTTATTGCTGTATAATAAACTTTTAGTTATTTGAAAATATCTAGTGTATTGAGATGTTTTCTTTGGCCATTACAACATTTTATTAAAAAACATTTACTTCATTTACTAATATTTCAAATATATAAAAAAATAATAAATAGACAATTTTAAAAAATAATGTTAATTTAATTGTAATTTATAATAAAATTTTAAAATTATGAAGCAATACCTTATCTTATAAAGTTAATTAAAATATTTTAAATATTTTATTTACTTTCAAACCGTGATTAAATAGTAAATTGTACTCAAACAAAAATTAAAGATAAAATATTTCATTGAAAAAATAATTAGATCACAGAAATAACCAACTAAATTCTGAATATGTAAATTTCAATTCTACTTCATTTCAATTTCAACTTAGTCCCGACAGAGAGGGAATTGATTTGTGTTGCTAAACAATTGCCCAACAGGCAGCCCAACCCAAAGGCTCTAGCAATTCGTCACTGGTGGGAAGAACGTAATAGTGTTGAACAGGATCTGGAGCTACCATGACTGTTTACTGATTCTTCTTCGTCACTCGGGGAGCGAACGTAAAAGTGTTCAACAAGATGTGCGCCCATTCCTAGAATAGGATTAGGGTTGTTTAGTGATACATCATCACTCCGGGGGCTTGTTGGCTCAACCATTGTTTCCGAGAGTACAAAGAAGTTCAGAATTACTATTACACTAATTCTGGTGAATTGTGTCTCAACTACCGTATGGAAACGCTCACGGTCACGGGTCTTGATTTTCACAAAACCTCAATATATACCTTTCTATACTAAAAAGATCTAGTATTATGTCGACTCAAAATTTGGAAATCAGAAGTCGGCTCCATTAGTTTTATTGTCGGCTTTATAGGTTATTCCACTCTCGGAAAAAAATTGTTTGAAGGGATCAAATTTTAAATTTATTTATGAACTTTTAATCCTCTAAATTTTATCTTAAGATGGGGTTCTGAATTAGTTTTAGTGAATTAGTTTTAGTGGTTAAAAATAAGTTTAATTTCATTTCTATAATTTTGTCATTTATGGGACATTATTTTTTTGATGTAAAAAATAATTATATGTATAATTTTAATGGGTTTAATTTTTAAGATGATATTCATATTTTCATGTAACATTTTATCTATTTATATTGAAATAAGGTTGATTATGTAAATTTGTGCTGACATTAATAGTGAGATTGTTATATAGTTCCACAAATAAAGAAGTCTCATACACCCATTAAAATGTTGACTCATATTCCTTGTTTGGTTGTAGTGTTGTGAATTATGGGGTATTTTATACTCATTTTTTCAATCATATTGTAAAAGTTGACCTCCTAAATGACCATGAACTTGATTTTGACCACCTTAACTGTAAACCTTAAAGAGTTGTGAGAGTCAAAGGCACATTTGTTTTGACAGAATTAAAATGAATCTCTTCTTAAAGGATCTAAATAGGGGTTTATCTTATAAATAACCAACAAAAAATTATTTTGGATTCATCACATTAATTTATTTTAACTTAATATGAGAGGAGTCAAATATCTCAAGTTGCAAATATTTCCTAAGATTATACAATGAGGTTTGCATAAATTAAATTCTCCCTAAGCTCAATAGACTTAATGTTATACTCGTAATTAATATTAATGCTAATAGTAATTAATGTTACTTGTAGGAAACAAGCTTATTGTATTACCTATAATTTCCCTATTTATTCTAAATTTTTTCTTTCATATAAAATTTCCATATAGGTATATAACTTGAGTGAGTTTAAAATTCAAGAGCATATATTTCTCCTTAACATCTCATATATTCAAATTCAAAAGAGCTAGAATATATACATTTTTGTAGACTTTAGTAGTAAGATCTTTACATGGAGACTAGTCACTTGTCTCATAAATAAGAGAGTCTCATGTACCCATTTTAACATTATTATATTTTCAACATAATATTTTATTTGAATTTATTTTATGTTGTTTAATATAATTGTTTTTAGGTATTCTTGTAGTTTAGGTCACACTTCCAACAAGATAGTTGAAGCCCATGAATAATTTTAGGGTTTTAGGTAAATTGTGAATCTACAGATCATGAGGTGATTACTTTTCATGATCTTTTGAATATAATTCATTATTTATATCGAGTATCTCTCCTCTCACATACAAAGTTAAAGGTAAGTAACATTTTCAAGTGTATTATTAGTTGTATTGTTTATCCCAAAGATGGAATGTCTTCATTTTTTAATACCAAACAGCTCTAAAGTTCAACACAAGGGGAATTTGGGGTTAAGGCTAAATCACAATGAATTTTGGTGAGCAAGGAAAAAGGGTTTTGACCCCATTGGTAAATGGTTAATCAAGAGACTCAAAAATCAAACCATAAGAATATATCTTTATGGTTTACTATAACATTTTGATGCTTTGTGCATTTTGGTTTTATTAACTCTTGATAAATTAAATGTTAAGATGGAAGTATGCTAATAATTAATATTAATGTCAGTAATAGAAAACTAGATTAATCTAATACCTATAATTTCTTCATTTATTTGACATTATTTCTTTAACATAAACTTTCCTTAGATATTTTTAATGGGTTTAATGGTTAAAAACAAGTGTTTTCTCCTAACAGGTAGCATATTCAAACTCAAGGGAGATAGAATAAAACTAAAGGAAGACAAAACATTATATTGTCTTTCTTGCTTTCCTATTAAGACTAGATTTTCCTTGTTTGTTTCCCTTCCTAGGTAAAGGTGATGGATTTTTTGAGACAACCACTGTATTACCATGAGATGCTTCCATTACCCTTGAATATTTCTTGGCTCCTTGTCACTATCTAAATGGTGTGATTGTTGGATAGAATTTTTCCCACTCTTTACATATGCCAAATGATGACTAATTAGCTTCCTCTTGATTAAGATGGAATGTCATGAGTATGAGGAGTAGTGTGTCTCCTACTTCTCATAATTTATGGACTAATGAGCCTGAATGGGCATAGAAACATTGGGTCATTGTGGATATTTCCATCCACCATTTATCTTATTGACTTCCTTGTGAATATGGGAAAACATTCTGAAGGTGTCCAAGCTACTTGCAATATCTTCAACCATAAGTTGTATTTTCATAATCCATTAGTTGGAAACAAAAGTTATTTTCCCATTTAAGGAGGATTTTTTGGAAATGTTTTACTAAATTCCACTTTGATACAAACCTGAATAAATGTCTTAATTCCTTTTTTAATCCTTTCCAAGTCAATTTTGATGAAGCAACTGAACAAATTTATGAAATCTTATAAGATAAATTGATGTCTAGCATGGAAGCAAAATTAGGAAACCTCACCCATATTGGAGATTGTAGATTTTACATACATATAGGATTAAAATATAGAAACCAAGGTTGAAGAGAGAGACGAGATCGACCCGAAAACAAGTTTCCATAAGCAGAAACCTTCTACTAATCTTATAACTTCTGAAAAAATAACAATATAAAAACTCATTGAAACACTAAATAATCACTTTTTGTTCATAATTTGTAGCTATGAAAGTATATGAAAAAAATTTCACCCCAAGATAAGGTGTTGTACACCACAATTGCTCGTGTTGTGTAGAACAAATGTAGATATACAAGGATATTTATGGTTGGGTGAAGTAGGCCTTGGTTTTCTGGGCAAAATTTGCAATCTTTTTCCAAAAAATATTGGTTATTTTACCTTAAAAATCACTACAATTTTATATAGAGACTACATAAGATTATTATAAATTTTTATTTTTTTATACAAACACCACCAAACATTTTATAGATGACATATTATGGACTAGTGAGGTTCACCAAGGTTTCTTAAAATTAAGATAAATTTCCATACTTCAAATATTCCTTAACATATTTAAACAAGCTTAGTGTGGTTGACTAGATTCACCCCTCCCTTTGGATTCACTTTGAATTATTTCTACAATGTAAATCATGACATCATTGGTAATTTTGTATTCACTAAGGAGATTCTAACAGTGAAGGTATCCCTCTTCACTAATGAGCCAAAAAAGTTCATGAGGAATCTGCATATTCTCTTGTAGCATTTTCACAAGCCAAAAACAAGGTGTAAGTTCAAAAACTACTAACAAATGGATTAAGGTGAGATTGGTTTCAAAAAGATCTAGAAATTCCCCAAATCTTTGTACACCCTACATGTCTATAATTCTTCAAATCTTGGCATAGTAAAAAAAAATTCTCCCTTTTCCAGCATAATATTAAATGAAATATTAAGCTAATTTATTTTAAATATAATTTAGTAACACCATTTTTTATATCTTATATTATTTTTATATAAAAAATTATTTATTATTATTTAATAACTTTAAATTTAAAATAAACTTAGACTAATTTATTTCTAAAAAATGTTATTATTTTATTACACGCACACACACACCACACACACATATATATTATATATATATATATATATATATATATATTATATATATATATATATCTAATTTGGTGAGTAAAGGAATCAAGAGGTGGGCCATTTTAGTATCACACAGTACATTCTATAAACTTTAGGCCCACACATATATCCATTTTAGCACACAAAAGATGAATGAGAGGCATTTGACCAACTAACTTCCTCATATAATTACTTATATTTAATTTACATTTTAATATAATTTAATATAAATTTTTTAAACATTATGATATTTATATTAATAGAATAAAACTTCATTTCAATGACCATTTCCAATTGAGTGGCCCTTTGAGGGCTATCTAATTATTTATTTTTAATTTACCTTTTAATATAATTTAATATACAATTGTTAACATAGGATGATATTTATATTGATAGTATACTCATATATGTAGTCATATTAACTAAATAATAGTTTATTAATTGCAAATTGATCACTTTAACTTGTTTGATCTCCTTATCTTTTCTATATATTATTAGAGAACATCAACTATTCAAAAATTAGATAAGCTATTGAGGGTATCCTCCTATCCTCAAATGCATCTATATAAGTTCCCCATTACATGACCATCATAAGCTTCCTCCAAAGCAACATTGTCTCCCTAATTAGTATTGAAAAATGCACTTCTTGGCCTATCATAAAATTAAACAATATAAATTTGAACAAGAAGTGAGCTTATCACAAATAATTTCATGCATTGGCCCCTAATATTGTTGAGAATTAAAAACTATTTTGTGTATCTTACATTGGAGCCCCTAGCATTGTTGAAAATTAAAAACTATTTTGTGTACTTTTCTCAACCTTCCTGTTATTAAAGATCCCACTTATATTAGTAGGACTAATTTCTCCCCATTTTTAAATAAAAAGATTAAACTTTATTTATAAAGGTGGGAAAAAAATTGAAGTTCTGGTTATTAAAGTTACAATTCCTAAAAATAAAAATTGTTTTTGTTATTTTAAGAAGATTTAAATAGATTATTACAAAAGTGCCCTTCAATAGCCTCTTGGTCCTTCTGCACACTATTCGTTGTAATTAAGATTGATGTATATAACTAAAATGACTTTTTTATATCATATGCAAATGTTGAAGTCACGATACTGTTATCTGCCAAATTATAGAAGGGGGCTTACACGTATTCAGTTTGTCAGCACTACAATACAGGCCCATATGCTTTAGGAAGACTCCATCTAAGGAGCGCTACCACCAAAGGCCTTCTTCATCATCGGGTCAGAAAGGAAATGGAATTATTATATAAATTTCTTATACATTCACTGCCAACAAATGTGTGATAAATATTTGCAAAGTTTGAAAAAAGGAGAGGAAAAGGATATTAGAATGTGTTTGTAGGTCCATTCCCATATGAAAGAACCAATGGTCATGGGGTTGACATACATTATATATAAATATATTGACACCTCAAACAATATACAGGTTATATTCTTCATTTTTGCAGGCCATCTAACCATGGTTGCTCGACAACATATTGTAAGGACTCTAGACACCACATATTTTTACAATAGTATGATATTGTCCACTTTGGGCCTAAGCCCTCATGGACTTGCTTTTGGACTTATGCCAAAAGGACTCCTCCCAATGGACATATTTTTCCATCCTTATATACCCATAATCCTCCCCACTTCTAGTCAATGTGGGACTTTGGTAGTATACCCAACAATCCTCCCCTCGAATAAAGGACCACCTCCCCTCAAACTATTATCCATCCGTCCACTCTCTACCAACCATGATTCTCCATTTTGCAAGCACACGCCTTACATGGAGCAACACGTTTCTTGAGAGCTTGCTCTATCTCATGTCAACTCCTCTTCACCGTGTTGGGACCAGGACACGTTCATGAAGAATCCGGAGCACACCGCCTGTCTAAGCGAGCTCATCCACAGATCCCATCGTGATATTACCGGGGCCCACCACCTTCGTTCTACATTCCGAGAATTCATCCAGTTGGGTAACTTCAGGGCATGGCTCTGATACCACTTGTAAGGACTCTGGACACCACATATCTCCACAATAGTATGATATTGTCCACTTTGGGCCTAAGCCCTCATGGATTTGCTTTTGGACATACCCCAAAAGGCCTCATACTAATGGAGATATTTATCCATTCTTATATTCCTCCCCACTTCTAGTCAATGTGGGACTTTGGTCGTATACCCAACACATATTTCATTGGAAGGCGAAATGTTATCTCGCATTATTATTTAAAAAATGATGTTTCAATTGAGGGCTTTTTGTAAACCAAAGCAGCCAACAACTTAAGGAAAGAGGTGAGGTACGAGAAAGATGGTAGGAAGCATACCTATTTCTTAGACAATCACTTGAGTCAATACATTTGAATGGGGCTATAAGTGCACCTCAAGACGCTAGCAATGGAGATTTTGTAGATAGTGACCTACATTCCATTGAGCTAAACAGAGATAGTCAATGATAGAATCATTAGAGGTTATAAATAGGGTTATGCATGAGTGTGTAATATGAACTGAAAAATGGGCAGGAAATATTATGAGCAAAAGATCTCATTCTAGCCAAAAATAAAAGGCCAAAGGTCTCATGGGAAGTGGAATTATTTTCTAGGGCAATTAGGGAAAAAGATAGATGCAATAAAAGTAGCAACAACCAATAGTAACCTTAGAAGGAAAGTGGAAACCTCAATGACACATTATCATGCATATAATGAAATAAACATTGAGGCTTTGCACACTGTATCACTCGCAAGTTTGAGTAGGATACTAGATGTTGTGCTGGGGATAGTGGTTAATCATGTCATGTAATTGGTCACAAATAAGTAAGCAGATTTTGTGTTTTCTTTGCAAAATGAGGGCAACAAATTATTAGGGTGGTGATTGGAAGTGTGGGTAGATTGGTTAGTGAGTGGATTGATAATAATATTAGTAAGAATTCTACTATATAACAATGTTGTTAATGCCTTTGATTTAATATGACACTTACATGTGGTTTGAGGTAAGTGAGTGGGTGTGTTTGATTTGTTCATTGTTTTTTTATATGTTGTTTTATTCATAATTATCTTGGTTTATGGGTTTGCTTAAATAATCCATTTCATATTCTACAAGTGGTATGAGCATGTAAAATTGTTTGGGGTTAAATTTTTATTGTTGGAATTTAGCCAAAGTTAATCATGTCTAATTGTAACCAAGAAACATTATTATTATTGGTGCATTAAGATGCTTACCTTTTTTATTGGAACATATCTCTGGGATATTTTTGAATGGCTTTATGAGGAGCCAAATTGATTGGAATGGAGAAAGGAAAAATAATGTTCAAGCTTTGTTTCACATTCACATAGCTCATGATAAGACCTTATTTCCAATAATATCATGAGAAACAACTCCCAAATATGCTCGCACACTGTAGAATAAGCTTACCAAGGCAGTGATCAAGTTAAGGTGGTCAAGCTTGACACATTGAAGCTAGAGTTCTATAATTTGACTATCCAAGAAGCTGAAAGTATTAGTGACTATTGTGTGAGATTCAAAGGGGTCCTCAATAAAATGGCTATACTTCGAGGACCTGTAAGTAATGAAGTTTTAATTAAAAAGGTATTGACATGTTTAACACCTATATGGAATCATGTAACCATAATCATAGAATAAATTAAGAATTTGACAAAACTAAAGTTTTATCAATAGGTTTGATCCCTCATGCCTCATGAAGAAAGATTGAAGGACACTCTTGAAGTTGTAGATAAAAAGTTTTCCTCCAAATGAAAAATTACTGACAATGAAGATGCAAGCAACAATAGTGCCAAAAGAAATCAAGGCCAAGGTATATGGCAAAACCAAAATCCTTCAAGAGGTAGAGGAAGAGGTGGATCAATAGGAAGAGGTAGTTTGAGAGGAAGAGGTAGAGGTAGATTTGATAAGAAAAATGTTCAATTTTACTTGACCACTTTGAAAGAGAATGCACATTGAAAGAATGTAAAAATTCTAACTATGCTCAAGAAAGTAGTAAGTATCCTTCACATCACTTATTTTTATCTTATGCCAAATGTGAAAATACTAATAAAGATGTTTGGTACCTAGATTTTCCATTCTCTAACCATATGAAACTGAATGAAAAGTTGTTTTCAACAAAATATGGAAGCTTCATATCCAAGACCAAGCTTGGTGATGATAAACCATTGGAGGTTGCTTCCAAAGTTGCTATGGAGGCCCAAAAAAAAAACGTGTAACGAGTATTCATTACATTTATTACACTTCACAGTTGAAGCATAATTTGTTGAGCATTGGGAAGCTATGTGAGAAAAATTATAAAGTAGTGTTTGAAAATAAGACATGTACTATATATGATAGGAATAAGGGAAATAGGGTGATCCTCTATGTTTCCCTTGAGGTTTTATGAACATAAAAGCAAACTTGCAAATATTTATTATCAGTATTCAAGTTACTTATGGAATCTCACTTATGGGCATTTAAATTTTCACACTTTGAATTTTCTAACCTCCCATGCATTAGTTTATTGTTTGCCCAAGGTAGAGGAGCATAAGGATGGTTGTGAAGGATGTGATAAAGGCAAGCATGCAAGGGAAAAGTTTCCAAAGGGCACTTACATGGAGGGCTCATCACCCACTTCATCTCATTCATTCACACATGTGGTCCTACAGAGACTAAGAGTTTGGGTGAGTGATCATATTTCATCACTTTTATTGATGACTCGGTAAGTGATCATATTTCATCACTTTTATTGATGACCACTCAGCAAATTTTTGGGTATATTTTTTGAAGGCCAAAAGAGAAGCCTTCAATATATTCAAGAAGTTCAAAGCGCTCATACAAAATGAGCAAGGGTCTAAGATCAAATGTTTTCTTGATCATGGGTGGGAATTATGCTCAAAATCTTTCGAGAGTTTTTGTGATATGAAGGGCATCCACATACACACCCCAACAGAATGGAACAACTCAAGGGAAGAATCATAGTGTGGTTGAAATGGCAAGGCACATGTTACAAACTAAGGAATTGAGAGATTCTTATTGGGGATATGTAGTTTCTACAACATTGTACATCGTCAACAATAGCCCCACTAGTGCACTCCAAAACACGACTCCTAATGAAGCTTGGTATCTAAAAAGGCCTAATTTTAATCATTTCAAATTTTTTGGTTGGATGGATTATGTATATGTACCATATCAAAATAGAAAAAAGTTAGATGCAAATAGTGAGTTATGTATTTTTATTGGGTATAGTGAGACAAGCAATGCTTATAGATTGTATAGTCCTCTCACTAACAAGCTAATTGTCTCAAGATATGTATCTTTTTATGAAGGGAGAGTTTATGGTCATCAAAAAGGCCATGTTGAGGAGACAAAATTTGTTTTAAATGATGATATTTTTGTTGATATTGATCATGAGCAACCAACTAATGGTTCTATATTTAGTGGTTTAACTCCACCAAGGATCCCTTCATGAATTTCTTTGGTGTCAAGTTCAAGTCGAAATTCTTCTCCAAGTTCTACAAGGAAGCTAATAAGATTGAGTGATATCTATGACATGAGTGAAAATCAAGCACATGAAGAAAGCCCAATAAGTGAGATAGTCAATTTCGCTTTATTAGCGAACGTTGGTTTTGAACCAACATGTTTTGAATATGCATGTAATAATGAGGATTGGGTGCAAGCCATGCAAGAATATATGGATTCCATTCGCAGGAATGACACTTGGGAGTTGAAAAAACTTCCACATGACAAGACAATGATTCACACCAAATGGGTTTACAAGACTAAGTTTAACAAGAATGGGAGTGTTGAAAGAGAGAAGGCAAGATTACTTGCTAAGTGATTCACACAAAAGTGTGGAATTGACTATGAAGAGACATTTGTACGATTAGCAAGGCAAGAGACAATTAGAATGTTGATTTTGTTAGTAGCTCAGAAAGAGTGGAGCATACATCATATGGACGTGAATAGTGCCTTCTTGAATGGGTACTTAGAAGAGGAAGTATATGTGTAGCAGCGACAAGGTTTTGAAGTGGAAGGCAAAGAGAATAATGTCTACCACTTGAAGAAGCTTTGTATAGTCTCAAGTAACCAACAAGAGCATGTTATGCTAGTATTGATGGATACTTTCACAAAAATGGCTTAGAGAGAAGTAAGAGTGATCTTAGCCTTTACTACAAATAATAAGGTATTGATATTCTAAACATAATTTTGCATGTTGATGACATATTGTATATGGGTAATAGTTCTAAGATGAATGAATTTGAAATGAAATATCTAGGCCTCATGAAATATTTTCTAGGAATGGAAGTTTATCAAAGTAAGGATGACATTTTAATTTGTGAGAAAACTTGATGCATGCGATATGATAAACAAATTTGATATGATTTATTGTAATCTATCCCCTACTCCAAGGCTCATGGAATTGGGTTATATATAGATGATGATGTTGATTTAGTTGATGAGACGACTTACATAAGTATTGTGGGAAGCTTGATATTTCTAACCGACACAAGAACTAATATTACATATTGACTTTCACTTGTTTCAAGTTATACGACAAATCCATCTCACATACATATGAGGGAATTGAAGAGGATTTTAAGTAATGTGAAGGGAACTCTAAATTTTGGTATTCATTACTACTCTTTTGAAAGTTCAATCTTATTGGATTTAGTTATTCAGATTCGAGAGGTAGTATTGATGACCATAAACCCACATCTTGAAATTGTTTCTCTTTTGGTTTTGGTTTGATTACCTAGAGCTCAAAAAAACAAAGCATTGTTGCCCTCTCATCCACATAAGCTGAGTATGTTGGAATTACATCAGCATGTACAAAAGCTCTTTGGCTTAGAATTTTTTTGGAAGATATTGGAGAAAAGAAAATTCAACCTACACGGATTTATTGTGATAATGTAAGTGGAATCAAGTTATAAAAGAACCTGGTTCATCACAATAGGACAAAGAATTTTGACATGAGATATCACTTCATTCAAGATTTGGTGGAGATGGAGGATATTGAATTGGAGCACATAAATATTGAATTGGAGCACAAAAATACTGAGCATGTTATTAGGGTGGTTAAGACATTGAGTGTGTTTTATTTGTTCATTGTTTTTTTTATATGTTTTTTTCTCCATAATTATTTTTGGTTTGTGATCTTGCTTAAAGAAGAAATTTCATATTCTACAAGTTGGAGCTTATGATCAAGTAATTACTCCAACAAGTTCAATAGATTTGGATATATGGCTCAGAGAATCTAGCTATAGTCTAATAACATCAAGAGAGTAGTTGAAGGTCTCAAAGTGTATATGGAGCCTCAAGTAGGAACATTCCTCAATTACGTCCTTGGTAACAACATTACGGGTAGAATTGAACCATAATAGAGCCGAGGTTCAAGAGTTGATGCACGAACATAAATTTAATCATCACCAACTCAATAGCTTGATGAAAATATTTATAGACACGAAGATAATGTGGAAAAGCAAGGATACTTGAAATAAGCTACTGAGTAATTCAACCACCAAAGAGATGAACTCTTTGATTTGAATTTACAATGGATAGTTTTACCCACTCTTAGTCTTCAATACATGGGGCTTTAAAAGCGGAATGTACAAGTTATGGCAAGCTAAAATTTCTTGTTCAATATCGTCAAGAGTCATTTGCCGAGTTATACAAACTTGAAAATGAGTAGTAATTGTTTGAAGTGTTTTTTGAAATATAGTTTCTATCTCATGACATTTTTCTTTTTATAGAAATATTTATTAAAAATAACTAAGAAAAGGGTAAAAATTGAGAATGTATTAAAAGGGAAGGGAATAAATATATATTTTATTTAAATACAAACCCCGAAGTTCGACATTTAAGTTTTTAGCCCCATAAGGTGAAAATTAAAAGAATTATTTGAGTAGTTCCCAAATAAATTGAATGAATGAAAACACTAAACATTCATCCAATGGTCAATCAATCATAATCTAGACCATCTATCACCTTCAAGAGATCTATAGAAGCAAGCAACAACATGGAATGGGGATTTCCTCTTTTGCATACCTACATGTTGCTCATTTATGAGTGAGGGTGTGACCAAGAGTACTATTTTTTTCTTTTGTTCCTAGTTTAGTGTTCATGTAGATGACCTCTTCTTTAGTGATATCATTGTCAATTTGCAAGTTTCATCTTTCAAGTGTCTCTTGGGACATGACTCTAGAGCTCCATTGGTTTGTAGTGGAGCACATGTTAAGCTCTTTCGTTGCATTTTTTTTATTGTTTTACCATTAAAGTTGGAATTGACCTCATGATTGATATATAGTATATAGCCTTTCCACTTTCTCACATATCCCACCGTGCAGAAATTTACTTAGATGCCAAAATGCAATAAAAAGAAGAGAATTTTCCTTGTTGGGAAAATCTCTCTTCAATGGTTTTTGTCTATCTTTTACTTTGTAGCCATATTTATCTTAACATTTTTTAGTTTTGTACATAATTTTTGTTGTTTTAGGTTGAACAAATGTTTATCGGATCAAACATGGTTAATGTTAATGGTTGTTAAATGAAATCTTATTCAATGACTATTTAATTACATATCTTCTACTATTGGTTAATATTTCTAATTTCTTAACATGAATACAGATTCAACAATTAAGTTATGTAATAAAAGATTCAATTACACAAGTTATAAATGTGATCTTTAAGGTCACTTTTCATGCAACCTCGAGGTCATAATTAGGTCACAATTTCAAACCATGTTAAGATCAATTCATTAATTTTTCGAGATGCCTTCACTACTTTAACTAATCATTAATGTATTGGGATATTTGGTTCATTAATAGGATGGATATCATTTATTTATTTGTTCTTACATGAAGGGTATTTTAGTTACTCATCTTATATAGGGTTAGTGTGGTGTGGTTAATCCTTTTTCTGTAGTTTATAAGTTAAATACAGCTAAGACTCTACAGTAATGTAAGACCAAAATATTAGAGAACAACTAGACTAGTTTGTTGCGTTTCTAAATAAATTCATGTTTAGGCATATAGTAGCTACGTTTTCTTGTTTATTTTTATTCAAGGTCATTGTTTCTAGCCGCATGACTTTTTCATGTCACCTACCATTCATTGACTAGGGAGAGGGTTAAGTTGCACGACTATTGGTGTGGAATCTACTCAAACTTGAGCAACTATAAACTATGGGATAACGTTCCCAATACTTCTCATCAGTGGCCTATAAGTACAAGATGTTGATGTTGATGTTGTTTTCGAGTGACACTTTCGTTCCAAAACATCAAGGTATTATGGCGATCATTCGAGAGATAGTTAAGTTTCGCTTTCCTTCAATTTTCATTGCAATTTTACTTTAGTCGAGTATGGATGTAACTAGTTATTTTTCTTCATTGTCATGGCATGCCAACCACTTCCTCTTTGAAACTCGATATTACGGTTTTCTAACATATAACCTTTTGCTTGGGAGGAGGACAAGAAATGGTACCCTTTGTTTACACCTTCCCCTTTAAAATTCACACATCAAGTCAAACCTATTCCATGCAAATTGAAGTTGCATCTACGATTTTCTTTGTGGCGATTGAAAAGTTATTGTAAGAAATTTTTTTGTGCATTTTCCATATGCATACATGATGAGGAGGTTCATATAAAATGACAAGTTCAAAAAATGACAATTGCACGCATTTCTTTTTTACTCCATTAAGGGATGTGATGCTTCATTGTTTGTTGACGTGGCTAATGAATGATTTTCCACCTCGAAAGAACTCACTTAATGTTTTACCTAGATCATTAGTATTGTTAGGTGAGGAGGTAACTCCTCAAATGAAATTGTGTTATTCATTTAGGATGTTCATTGTTATATACAAGAGGTTGTTACTGTTGAGTTTCATTTCCCAATGAATCTCCATTTCCTTTATTATTTATTACACTAATTACAATTGTTCACCCAATCCCTATGATTAGGTGTCAACATTCCCCCCCTTAATCTGAAGGGATGTTGGTGAGTCCAAGCATTGTTATCAATCGTTCAAGCTTTTCTCCTTGAAGCGCTTTGGTGAAGATGTCTGCAATCTCCTCATTAGTGGAAAAATGGTGAAGATGGATTGTTTTGGCCTTAAGATGATATCAAATGAGATGATATTTTGTATTTATGTGCTACGTTTGATCATGGAACTTTGGGTTCTTTGCCAAATTTATTTCTCAGGTATTTTCAATCATGAGTGGAGTCAATTGTACTTGTTTTACATGCAAATCTTCCAGAATTTTCTTGATCCACACAATTTCTTTTGTTGCCTCCGTTGCTACCACATATTCTGCCTCTGTTGTGGAATCTGCTGGAACTAATTGTTTGCATGATCTCGAGGAGATATCTCATGATCCAAGACACATAGCATAACCCGAAGTAGATACCCGAGTTTCCTTGTCTCCATCAAAGTCTGAATGAGAGTATCCAATAATCGCCCACCTGTGTGTACTTGAGTCCAAAGTCTTGAGTTCCCTTCAAGTACTTTAGAACTCTTTTTGCAGTAGACCAATGTCCCTCACAAGGATTTTGCATAAACGTGGAGAGGATTCCAACATGAAATGAAATGTGTGGTCTCATAGTACTGAGGTAGTTGAGACTTCCTACAAGTTGTCTATACTTTGTTGCATCCTCAAATTATTTTCCTTCAATGGATGTGAGCTTTAAGTTTTGTTCCATTGTTTTAGTGAGAGGATTTCATTTAGTCATGCTAAACCTATTCAACAGATCTCCAATGTAATTCTTTTGAGAAAGGAATATGGACTTCAAATGTTGAGTTACTTCAATACGAGGACAGTAATGAACATAGCCCAAATGAGTCACTTCAAAACCTTTCCTCAATTACTTCTTTATCGATGCAATGTCGCTCTCATTGTTCCCTCTCATCAAAAGGTTATCTACATATACCATAAGATATACAACTATTTTTCCAACCTTCTTGACAAAAAAAGTTGCATCGTCAATATCAAAATGTTTGAAATTGAGTTTCAGAAGATGTTGAGTTAATTTTTCATACCACACTCGTGCTGCTTATTTTAGGCCATAGAAGGATTTCACAAGTTTGCATGCTTTATGCTCATGTCCTTTCACAAGAAATCCTTGAGGCCCTTACATAAAAATCTTATCTTTTAGATCTCCATTCAATAAAGCATTGTTTACATCCATTTGATGGACTTTGCAATAATTCTGAGTTTTTAGGGTAAAGAGTGTCCGGATGGTAGCCCATTTTGTTGTAGTGGCAAAAGTCTCCTCATAATCAACCCATTCCTTCTGTGCAAAACATTTTGCCACAAGCCTCGCTTTGTGCTTGTCAAGTGAGCCAACAACTTTATACTTGTTCTTGTAGACCCACTTGCAACCAATTGGTTTCGTTCCCAATGGAGGATGAACCAGCATCCAAGTGCCATTATTTGTCAAGGCATCATACTCCTTTTGCATTGCTTCTTTCCATTCATCATGGGAAGCAACTTCTTGGAGGGAAGTTGTTTCAAAATCTGTAGACAAATTCAATTCACAATCATAAGAAACATCCATATCAATAGGTGAATGAGAATCAACCACATCACCTCCATCTTGTGAGGTTGAATTTCTAGTTCCTCTCTTTCCAACCTCATGAGGATGAACAATTTCAAGCGTTTTTGTCAGCCACTTTAGGGGACTTTTCTGAGATGGTTCAGGCTGTTCTGTTGATTGAGTTAGGATTGAATCAAGATTGAGTCTCCCAATTTTGTCAATCACGTGAGTCAAAGTATCATACGTTGTTAAAGTTTTATGCAGGGGAGAGAGTGCTTCAGAAGAAGATTCCATAGGTTGATCTAGTATAGCAATCCCCCCTTCAAGATGTGGAATTTGATTATCAAATTATTCAAATTATTTTCATTTGCGATCTTTCCAAGCGATCAAGTTGCCGCTCAACAACATTGTGAGTTTTGGATGATTCAAGAAACATTACATCTCTATATACAACAAACTTTTTATTGACTTCATCATAAAGACAGTATGCTTTGGAGTTGTTTGAATATCCCAGGAAGATACACTTATGACTTCTTGCACCAAGTTTGTTTCTATGTACCTTTGGTATCAAGGCATAATAGGTGGAACCAAAGACCGTGAGATGCTTTATTGAAGGAATGCACCCATACCACATTTCATAAGGAGTCTTGTTTCTAATAGCATTAGATGGACATTTATTCTTTACATATACAACACATAGAATTGCATCAACCAAAACCATCAATTCTACATTTTTGAAAAAGGTCATGGAGCGCACCATATTTAAGATTGTCCTATTCATTCATTTAGCTACTCCATTTTGTTGGGGATTACAAGGCACATTTGTTTGATCCCTTGTTGGCAAAGATATTTTTCAAATTCATTTGAAGTGTATTCTTGTCCATTATCTATGTGAATAGAGCCACTATGAGATTTTGGATTATTTTCAATTCATGTATGAAAGTCCTTGAATGTTTGAAAAGCATAAGATTTGTTCTTCAATAAATAAACCGAACACATTTTGGTGTAGTCATCACTAAATGTCATCATATATTTATTTCCATTTGCAGAAGGAAAAGGCGTTGGACCACATAAATATGAATGAGTGAGTTCAAGTTTTCTATGTTCTCTAGAATATGAATCATGAAAAGATTGTTTTCTATTCTTTCCTAGAATGAAAGCATCACATTGCTTAAGTTTCCTAGGAATTGTAGGAAAACTAGTAACACCATTTTTATTCAAAAAGAAGAGGCTGTCATAGTTTAATTGTCCAAATATAGCATTCCATAATAAACTTGATGGAAATGTACCTTCTTCGTAATGAGAATTGTATGACAAATTTTGTGCATGAGTAGAGGTACCCTACAACTTCAGAAGCCTTTCTTCTTCTATCCCCGTCATGACAAGTGAGTGGTATAATGATTTTCTCACCTCAAGCCTTCCATCAAACATATGAATGGAGTGTCCTTGCTATCGGATGTGGACCAAGGACAACAAGTCTCTCCTCAATTGTGGAAGATATAGAACATGATGCAGAAGAGAGTTTAGAAGACCATAAAATTTAAGCCTAATTGTGCCAAGCCCGATGGCTTGAGTTTTTATTTGTTTGCAAAGTATACTGCTCCATCAAAATTGTGAGTAAATTATTCAAAAAAATATCTTCTAAAAGTTATGCGGAAAGCTTCTCTTGAATCAAGAAACCAATCATTTTTCCAAGGAGCTTTACTCCAATATTATAGTGTGCCACAACATAGTGAGTGGATTCAGGTGCTTTACCTTTCTCTTTGACATTATTTTTACCTTTGGATTGGTTTCTTTCCTGCTCAATTGTTTACCAAGGCAACTTGCATTATATATCATGTGATCCATCTCTTTTGCAGCATATGCAGTGCACATCTCACTTTTCTCCTTAAGAGTGTCTTCCCCTCTACCTCTCAAATTTCTTCCTCTTCCTCTTTGACCATCTCTTCCTTTGGATGAATATTGAGCAAGATTGTTCTCTCTATGTGCAAGACACACAACCTCATGAGAAAACTGAGGAGTTGTCTTCTTCCCAAAAGCTTTCTCCCTTTCAACATTTTATTTCGCAGGAGAGTTAAAGGTAATATCTTTGAGTTTTCCATTTTCTTGAAATGACTCAAGATAATTTGAGTAAGTGGGATAAAGTGCATTGAGAAAATCTATGAGAGGAATGTTGAGTTCAACATTAGTGACTTTGATATAATGCATAATAGATTTTACTTCTGATGCAAGACTAAGAGGATCATCATTTTGTAACTCAAGGGTGAACAATTTAATCATGAGTTGAACAACTTCAAGTGCAGAGTGTGAGTCATAGAGTTCCTTCAGTTTTTGTAAGGCTTCAAAAGAATTTGAAAATGGAAAAATATGACGACTCACCTCTTCATTTATTGATGCTGCAATCAATGCATAAACCTTACTATTATTATTTTCCCAAATGGCAAATTCCTTGTTTGAGGTAGGTTGTTCTCGCTCTTTCTCTCCTCTCCAACACACATTCCTTTCCACAACACATTAAAAATGATAGTGTGTTTGATTTCAGTGGACCACTTACAATCATTTTCCTTGCAGGTGAGAACCACTCCCATAAAAAATCTCTGTACTATAAAAAAAAATACTTCTTCTACCAATGTATAAAATTTGCACTTCTTGTTGTATAAAACACAGTCATGGTGTAAAAAATTACAATCTAATGGATAGAGGAGATGTATTATATGGGGAGGGTATTATCTAGGGTAGAGGTTATTATATGTGGGAGGTATTCTTTAGGGGAAGAGTTATATTGTGGAGGGCATATATGATACCAAGCAGTCAATGTATGACTGGTGCGATGTTTAAGACAACAAGTGGTATTAGTTGTGTGGGGGTATGGAGCATATTCGCTGGGTGGGATTATGGACCATATCTGTGCGGGATTATGGAGTGTATTAGATGAGATATATTCAATTCTAGTGGAGGAGTGTGATGCCACACTACAATATCGCAACATGGGAGGTGAATACACAGTCACATGATATTGCAGTGGTATGTGGTATAGCTGATGGGTTGGAAACCATGTCTCGTTGTTTCCAGAGTGTGGTATGGCGGGTGATACCATATGGTTGTGCTGTGCAGTGGAGAAGAGTTTAAAACTGGTGAGGTAGTATGGGAATGCAATACATGAGGGCGGTGCAAAGCCAACGTTCAACAAGTCCATAATTCGAACTCAGATTTCACAATAATGGCTAATGAACAGTCAATTTAGAAACGCAGTCACTACGACATTCAATCGACTATTAATCTTCATCAATGTATGAGCTTGTTAATTGGATTCTGTTCATTGAAATCACTTACCAAATGCCATCAATATTCAGAAAGAGTCTAAAAATGCACATTGCAGTCCCACTATTCATTGCAACATGTCGAGGTTTGACCAAGCTCACAGTCTTTTAACAAACATGTTCCATCTCATAGCACCAAGGCTTCAACTACTCTTTGCAGGTGTTCTCCAAACAACTTCTATGAGAGTTATTGAGCTAGAGGTTAACTCAACAATCCTTGTAATCATCACAAAGATAATTCAAAAACTCATTGAATGCATGGTCTATCCAAATGCAGAGATTCGACAAAGAAAAGTGGCCGAGGACATGAAACTCACTAGAGTTACAATTCTGAAAAATAAATGTAGAGGTTGTCTCTAATACCATGTCAGGCCACGAGGTTACTCCTCAAATGAAATTGTATTATTTATTTAGGTTTTTCATTATTATATACAAGAAAAAGTGAGTGTTCAGTTTCCATTTCCTCTCTTATTTATTTACATTAATTACAGTTTTTCATTGAATTCCTATGATTAGGTGTCAAAACGTATACGAGAGATTCCTTATGATCACCTTAAAATATTTAACCAATTATGCATGGAAAAGGGCTAAAGCATTCCTACTTTCAACCTTGAGTTTCAAACTTTACAACTTCATCTCTAAATCTATTAGAACTTCCAACCTATTCGCCAATATACATTAATATAGCCTCATACCTCCTCTTTACATGTATGAGTTGTAGGAAAGGAACATTCAATTTTTTTATGAAGCTTTGGTAACTTGTATTGATTTCGAAGAGAAAACCCATACATAACTAATTTATGTCCCAATCTTAATTACATAAGTCCAAATCCTTCTTATTTAATGCTTACCTTTCATGATCTATAGGATGAGATGTCTTGAGGATGAATTTTTTTTATCTAGTATCCACTTGAGTTCTCTAATGAACCCTTTCTTTGAAAACTTATTATTATTCTTGTTTCATTTGTGATCAAGAATGTGCACTAAATCATGATCACCATCACAACGACGCCCATGATAATAACTTTGGTTTTCTGCACATAGAGGATTTTACATTTGGGGATGAGCGATGTCCACATCCATGTTGTGTTTCTCTTGTCACCTCTCACATATTTTCATGCATGATATTTAACCACACATTGATCCCCATCTCCTCTACCTTGTGTTTGAGGTCATGTATGATGATTATAGTGAGGAAAGGTTGAGTCATGATGGTATGAAATGGTTAACATGAATTATGATTTATTAGTTAATGAAATTGAGAAAGAGGCCCTTCTTTATGAAAGGTCTAGTCAAGTTTATCAAAGGTAGTTGTTTTATATGGATGATGAATTTTTTTCAAAGAACTTCAAAATGAAGTCCTATTGTTTTAATCTTAAGGAATTTAGTTAGCCCAATATATTTAAAATGAAGTGTTTGGGTTTTAAATGTCTCAAGAATATACATATTTTCTGTTAATGATATGAGACATGTTCAACACAATAATAGTGTGTTGTTTGAAGTAAAACAAGACCACGATTTGTCTACATTCCTTCATTCTTATAATTTGGCACACAAACAAACAATTGTTTGTTGGCACATTATACCTTGAAATAAACAGTAATATATGTTGAATTTCAACATGTATGACCATTAGATAATATTGAATCCTTTATTTTGTACATAGGTAAACATTAAAAATTAAACAAAGTAAAATAAAATTACAAAATAAGCGAAAAATAAATATTTTTTATTTTTATTTTTATTTTTATTTCTTGTTTGGTTTGTTTGTGACACTGTGTCATAATATGCTTTCTTTTTATATTATGTTGATTACTCTAATTTGTAATTTTGAGCTTCTTATAATTTGGTTTTGTTTCCATCACATATTGTGTTTCTTTATGTTGTGTTTTATTGTCACTTCTACTTTCTTTAATTCACTTTTTCCTAATGCCAAGAATCATTGATGAGCATTCCCTATTGTTACAAAGAAATGTGAACATGAAATTTGGAATTACTGATCAATAATGTACCCACTTTCCTCATGAAAACTAGAAACAATTCAAATATGCTTTCTTACCTCACTATAGTGCTTGTAGAATTTGACCTTGATTCACTAGTGTGAAGGCTCCTTCTCTAAATAGTGGATATATTATCCTCCCCCTATTTTATTTTGAGTGTACTTTCCCTGTGCGAGGCCCCTAAGGGTTAGTCTTCTCCCTCCATGATTACTTCATGTTCTCTTCCTTAATATTTCATACCTTGTCCTCATCCTTGCATCCCCTTTACCTTTTTACCTTTCCCCATTCTCAGTTTCATGATATCTAGAGAGTTTTATGAGTTCTAGTTTGCATGATGCAAACCACCCTATGGATTCACCTATGTTGATGCACATCAACAATTTAAAAAATTGGCTAGCCATAACAGGTATATCCCTATTGCCAACTCCATCTATAAGAGTGTGATATGACTTTTCCATCATGGCCCTCCTCCAAATGAAAAGGGTCTCCCTAATTATTTTTAAAGAATGCACTGAAACAAGTGGGTTTGTCATGAAGAATTTTGTTCCTTGCCACCCCTTAGCATGGTCCATAAGTAAAAGTTATTTTGAGAACCTCTGTCAACCCGATTGTTATTCAAGTTCACACTTATATTATTAAAAATAACTTCTCCCCCTTTTCTCTAAGAAACAAAAAGAATAATATTTATTGGAAATCAAAATAATTCATGTTCTTTCCATTGAAGTTCCAATTCATAGAGGTTCCTACAATGATTATTTCATTGTTCTTTAATGAATTTTTAAAAATGTTATTATTAAACTACATTTGAATAGGCTCTAGGCCCTTTGGTACTCCATCACACTATTCATTGTAATTAATATTGGCATGCATAACTGATTGAAATTTTTATATCATATGAAAATGTTCAAGTCAAAGTTTTTCCCCTACCAAAGTATAGAAGGGGGCTTAAACCTATTAAGGTTTTCACCACTACAATATGAGCTCTGATGAGCCTCATAAATGGGTAATTATATGGGCTCATTTTACCTCCTAACCTAGTCAAATGAACCATTGTCTTAGCTTATTGTATGATTTTATCATTATATATATGCTTATAGGGTGGGTTGAGTTAGTTATTATGCCATGTGGTCTAACATGTATTTAATGTAGATTATTGATGAATTTCAATGTCAAATTCAAGGATCTAGTGGTCAAACTGTAGAAATAACTTGAAGTACACATAGGAGAGGACTTATAGGAGGGAATCCCCCTCATTTATTTCTCCCCACTTCGAATTCCCCTTCATTTAGCTCGGAGTACAAGCAGCTGAATCATGCACTAGAAGGTAGCCGAGCAAGTGGAAGATGATTGATAACTACCTCAAGTTTTGGGAGCCAAGCCTCCCTTATTTTAAGGAAGTTGTTGGTAGATTCAGAGGTATTAGTAGAGATTCCTAGGGCCTCACTAGGGTCGACTTTGTTTTTCTTGTGTAAACTCAGCTCAAATTTCGAGTTTACTATTTTATGACAGTTTTATGTAATCTTGCTATTTTTCCATAATGAAGATGGAATCCTTTTTGAGCTAGCACTGAGTTACCTCAGAGAGCTAAAGCTCTTGGGTTAGGGTCTAATCCAAGTATCCAAACTTCTCTTTACTTGTATTTGTATGCTTTACTTCAATTTGTAGATTAGTTTGTTGTTAGATGTATTTCTCTTATGGTTAAGTATAGGCTGCTTTTGATGATTTAGTAGCTTAAGTCCATTTTTGTTTTCTGTTGTAGGTTACGTAGTAATCAGAGAAGATTCAAAAGGCGAGCAACAGCATCTTGGCCTCTCGTCCTCCCTCTAGGACCATGATTTGAGGCAAACACTCTCTTGCTGGCCCAAAAACACAAATTTTACTCATTGCTAGGACTTCTAGTGTTTGCAGCTCTCTAGTAGGTTGATAGTCTAGTTTTTCTTTTCTTTAGATATTCTTTGTCATGTTCACTTCCTAATTTGTAGTGGTCCTTTTGCATGCTTTACTTTATTACATCATTTCCTAGCATTTCCTTCCATAGATCATAGTTTAGGCCATTTTAATGCAAAAATCTGTTTTTCCTACGATGCGCTCATTTCATTGGTTGCTTGATTTTCTTGGTTGACTATTAGTTTCTATGCAACAGATCTCTTCCAGTAGTAGGCTAACCTACCAGCAATCACACCCTCCATCTCATTCATGCCCTATAGGTCTCCCAAACCTCACTTCAATTCTACCCTAGTTTCCTTCATTTTTCATAGAATTTCTTCCTCTCTCCTTGAGCAAACTCTATCATATTTCTCTATTCTGGTGATTCCTCTCAAGCTCCAAAACTGCCCTCTAATGTCACCTATTCGCTGCCACACTCACACACAATAAATTAGATGCATGTTAAATTCACATAAAAACACATAAATATCCAAAAATATGTTTTTTTCTTATTTACTTCTAGAAATAGCATCATTAGATGTTGTTTACTTCCTTGAGTAGGTAATGGCATTTCTTTCATGGTTTTCATAGTGTTTTTGGCAAAAGTATAATTAGCTTGTTAATTAGAGTTTACTAGGTTTTTCTTTACATTCGAGTCTTTCTCCTTTCTGGAGTCAAAATAGCATCTGTAGAGTAATCTTTCTTTCCTTTCATCACACATAGAGCTTCTTCTAAAAGTTTGCTTGAGCTCCTAGTGATCTCACACCATATGAGCAAGTGACAACGTGCAGTGAGAACTAGTACTTATGCATATGGCACCAACGCTTCCAAGTTTGTTATGAACTACCGAGTTGATAAAAGTAAAGTTGGTAGCCGAGGAGTTACAGCATTCTTGCTACAATACTAGCGCTCACCACTTTCTAGCGTCGTTTCCAGGGAAGCCCCATAGTATTCTCTGATTATTGCTTTTTTCTATTTCATATTGCAACATTCTGCTAATAGTTTATTTCGGCAAAATTAGACTATACATTTCTTTTCTATCAATTCTGCATTTCCTTGCTTTCCTTTTCAATTCTACAAATGTCCATTCAGCAAGTTCATTTCAGCTAGTTTCAATTTGTTTTGTTCAATCACAATTTCAATTTTTGCAGGTACTTTTAGTGTGGGGAAAAATAAACAAAAAACCAACCAAAAATATTTCCTTTCATGTCTCGTAGGAGTAGAGATAGCTTAGGAAAAAAATTTTGCAACACCCCCACTACTTCACACAACCAACCTTCTCTCTTCTTCAGTGGCTACAATGAAGAAGAATCCTTAAGTGAACATTCACACATATTTCAAGAACCTATAGGGGAAGAAGAAGAAGACAACATTCCTCTGGAGACAATGGCTGAAAACAAAAATGCTAGGGGAAATGGAGAGAGAATAGAGGGTACTTTCCCCATTCTGGAGACCAATGGGGACATCAAAATGAATAATATAAGTCCTTCAACCCTACCTCACTTCCATGGTATAGCTACAGAAAATCCTGACACCTTCTTATTTGTATTTTCTATCATTTGTCAAACTTATGACTATGCAGAAGACGAGAAAAAGTTGAAACTATTCCCTTCTAATCTCAAGGACATATCATTGTGTTGGTTCATGGGATTACCTGGAAATAGCATCACAACTTGAGCTCGGATGAAGCAGGTATTTAACAACAAGTATCGAGACTATTTTAGGTCAAAAGATACTAAATAAGAAATCTTAGGAATGACCATAGGCAGTGATGAGTCCCTGGAAGAATATGAAGAGAGGTTCGAGCTGAGTTACAAAAGGGCAAGGTGTACACTTGACCCTGAGTCTCTGAAGTTGGTCCTCCTCAGGGAGGTAATTTACCTTTCCCTTTCTTATTGGCTTGAGATTTGCCCTTTCCACGTGTTGTCAGCATTTCACTCTCTCCCAGTTCCATCACCAGTTTCTCTTCCTCTTGAACACACATGGTCATGAGTTCATTGATTGACCATTTGTCTTTATGTGTGTTGTATGAGATTTTAAAAGGTCCATATTGGTGCGGAAGGGTGTTCAAGATGTAGTGCACTAGGAAAGACTCTGATATATCAACCTTGAGTTTCTTCAATTGAGCCACAGTGTCCCTCATCTGCATGATGTGCTCGCGCACAACTTTCACACTGGTGAGCCTTAGGGATGAGAAATTCATGATTAGGGTGCTTGCTAGTGCCTTGTCTGAAGTGACGAATTGATCGTCAATGGCCTTCAACAAGTCTCAGACCTTTTCATGCTGATCAACAGAACCACGAATACCAGCTGGAATTTTAGTCTTGATGAACATCATGCTTAGACGATTGGATTGCTCCCATCGTTCATAAAGCGTGATGTCCGCTGCAGTGCTGGTATTAGTGAGTGCCGGTGGTTCATCTTTCCTAATAGCATAATCTATGTCCATCCACCCCAAATGAAGGAGAATCCTCTCCTACCAAACCTTATAGTTATCTCCCTTAAGTTCGGGAATGTCACAACGAATTTCAGAGAAATTTACAGGTTGTACCTCTGCATCAAAATTAAAAATCACATGCTTATGTTAAAATTTGAGGCTTAATAAAATTTCATGTTTTACCAATGTAAATCATGCTCAAAATTGAATCTAATGACATAAAAGTTGCATGTGGGCTAAATTTTTAATTCAAGCAGATTCAATTATTCATTGTTTTGAACTTTATGATAAAACTATTCATTCATAACCCGTGTGGGTAGGTTATGAAATTTTATGCTAATTAATTAGATAAATATAATAAAAATTCCCGTGGGATAAAATTTATTATATTTAGTCTAATTAATTACAATTTAATGTCTAAATAATCTTTATGTGATCTAACCAATCAAAATATATAATTTTATTTAATTAAAGATGATGTGGCTATTCTTAATTAAATAAAATTATATAGATCACTAGACATTATATAGACAAAAATTTAACGAGTACAAATAATGTTTACTTAAAAGAGTAAGTCAAATTGACATTTTAAATAAAATCCATATAACGTAAATGACTCCCAAACGATTGTTCAATTTATAAAAAAAACCTGGAGATTGACTGAAGCAACATTGATCTACTTTGCACTTGCATAGCAAATGCAGTTTGAAGGCTAGCTGGCTTGACTTCAGGCTCCGTCCTTAAGTTTATATATATATATATATATAGATATATATATATATATATAATAATATATCTATATACTATATATATATAATACTTTCATCAAATCTTTTTATTGCATGGTATGTATTCTTTAAATTTCCCAATGTAAATTCCTTGGCAAAAAAGGACTGAATTCTTAAGTGATAACAACATGTATATGTAGTATATGAATAACCCATTTTTACCAAATGTATTAAATTACATAACCAACTTCATATATAACATATTCGTTATTAATCAAACCCTTATAAAATAATTCATATTCGTTATAAATATCTCATAAAAATAAAAATTGGTTCAACAAATAATTAAAAGGTTATTTTTAATGCATATATATACCTAAATAACCATATGAATTATTTTATATGGATAATATCCCATAAAAAATGGAAACAAAGTTAGTGATTATAAGCCATTGTTTATATTCGTGGAGCAACTAGTCAAGTTATTGATGAAATAAGAGACGACCAAGCTCCAGCCAAAATTATAAAATAAAAATTTACTAAATATTTCAAAAACAGCTCTCCAGTATCAAAAAGTTGTACAATTGTAATCTTGTTATTTGTGTTTTCTTTAACGTAGTGGAAAGAGTCTATTTATGATCCCTCCACAGCCATAATGATAAGCAAGCAGTAATATAATCACCCAGCAGTAACAAACGATCATTCATTTGCAAGTAACGAAGCAAGTAACATTAAACAAGTCACGAATTAAAAGCCAGCAAGCAACAAGTTTTTCAAAGCCAACCACCCAAGATTAGTTTGATAACGAATTGGGCAGGCTTGTGCGAGGTAAGCAAGGCGCTGGTTTGCGAGATTGCACATGCCAGTGAGGTTACCAATATCGGTAATCCCCTCGGTCCCGAGATTGTGGGTTTCCGTTTCATGGAACTGCCCCAAGCAAGACCATCGGGTGAAAGCCAAGAGAGTAGAAGATACGCCATGGCTATAAGCAGAACTAAAAGGAACCATGTATTACAAATTTCTTCATAGTGTTTGAAAGCAAGTGCATTAGGAAATAAGATATGGTGGGCTACTAAATGAAATGTTTCCATTGCTAACTTGCATTGAGAGTCTAATTAGTATCTCGGCAATTGTCCATAGTGTATTATTTATGCTATCTGTTTTTCTTGATGCAAGGGATCAGTCATTATGTACCATTGCCATTGAGATAGCTCCGAGTAGACTAGAAAATTCATTCATCTGTTATTCATTAAATTATGCCTGTCTGTTGTATGTTATTGTGTTAACGTAATTGATGTAGTCTGTCTGATTAATGAATCTGACATTAGTTAGACAGTAAATTGAGTTTGGTTAGTTTGTTATAATCATTTAATCCCATTAAGCATGAATCTTTTGCCATATGTTAGTGCTATAAATGGTATGGGGTATTTTATGTGTAATGTTGCCTTGAAGAATTGCTCATTTTCATCCTTCACTGAAGCTAATCTCACATGTTGTGTAGTAGCTTTGTTGTTGAAGACATCCAATTGTCATGTTCCAAATAAGGAGGGGCATGAAGAAAAATGCATGATATCATAGAAATGATTTAATATTTCATTTTACTGGTTTCTTGCATGTCATGGAAGGCATCATCCATGTGGATCTGCAAGGCATGGGTTATGTGGACCTGTAAGGTACTAAGGGTCATACTATACTGATCCACAACAGGTAGAGGCACAACAAGACTCAAGCCAAAATAAGTATGAACAAACAACCTTCAATATATAATGACTTATATGTGTTAAGTTTTATAATTAATGGAGAGGAGCACATATTTATCTCTCTGTAGTTTTGACAGATGTCAAATTGAAATAATTGACATGACAGAGTACTTAAAAGTTGATACATACATTATTATGTATTTTAGGCTTGTTTATGTATCATTGGGCTGAATTTTTGGCTTTGTTAGTTTATATGGTGCAAGCTCTTTGAGGCTTTTCGGCTTAGAAAATTTATTATGTGTGGGTTCATGGGAGCTGTGTTATGTGGGGCATTGTCTTTATAAGTATGGCATAAAATGGTGGTTTTGGTTGGTTTGTTGGTTGATGTACAAGTTGAACACTTTCAGACTTATAAGCTAACCTTTTAGTCAAGAGAAACCCTTATATAAGTTAACCTTTCAAAACCTTTCAATCAGGACCAACCCTTTGAAGGGTTCGTTCTTTCCAGGTCAACTCATTCCTGCATTTGCTGTTCTTTTCTTTTGGCGAGTCATTAAATTAATAAACTGTGCTCATATTTAACTTGCGTAAAGGAGTGCTTTAATTTTAATTTTATTTATCTTATGAGCAAAATAGATTGTTTGCTGGTCTATTTTTGTTCGTTTTATAAACTTAAGGACGGAGCCTGAAGTTAAGCCAGCTAGCCTTCGAACTACATTTGCTATGCATGTGCAAAGTAGATCAATGTTGCTTCAATCAATCTCCGGGTTTTTGTTTATAAATTGAACAATCAATTTGGAGTCATTTACGATAATGCTGACTACAAATTGACATTTTAAAATAAAGAATAATGTCTAGTGATCCATATAATTTTAATTAATTAGAGAATAGCCACAACGTATTTAATTAAATAAAATTATATATTTAGATTGGTTAGATCACATAAAGATTATTTAGACATTAAATTGTAATTAATTAGACTAAATATAATAAATTTTATCCCACAGGAGTTTTTATTATATTTATGTAATTAATTAGGATAAAATTTCATAACTTACCCACAAGAGTTATGAATTAGTAGTTTTATTATAAAGTTCAAAAACAATGAATAATTGAATCTGCTTGAATTAAAAATTTAGCCCACAGGCAATTTTTATGTCATTAGATTCAATTTTGAAGCATGATTTACATTGGTAAAACATGAAATTTTATTAAGCCTCAAATTTGCTATATTTCTTCAAGAGCATGGGATTGTTGCCCAATACACCATGCCTGGTTCACACAACCAGTATGGTGTAGTAGAAAGAAGAAATCGAACATTATTCGACATGGTGCGGAGTATGCTTAGCAGCTCGAATCTTCCTAAGTCCTTGTGGACTGAAACACTTAAGACAGGAGTGTATATATTAAACCGAGTTCCAACCAAGGCGGTTCTTAAAACGCCATTTGAATTATGG
The DNA here is from genome assembly GCA_000404065.3 of Pinus taeda. Taxonomy (NCBI): domain Eukaryota; kingdom Viridiplantae; phylum Streptophyta; class Pinopsida; order Pinales; family Pinaceae; genus Pinus; species Pinus taeda. The sequence continues at coordinate 92,845 of APFE030804009.1, forward strand.
AAAGGTTGGAAACCGAGTTTGCGACATATGTGCTTTTGGGGATGCCCATCTGAAGTGAGAATTTATAATCCACAAGAGAAGAAGTTGGACCCAAGGACCATTAGTGGGTATTTCATTGGATATGCTGAAAGGTCTAAAGGTTATGAATTTTATTGTCCATCTCGCAGCACCAGGATTGTGGAATCAAGAAATGCGAAGTTTCTTGAAAATGACTTGATCAGTGGGAGCAATCAAACCAGAAACATAGTTTCTGAGAAGGATCATTCAGAATCTCAACCTTCCACTTCAAGTGATAGATTGATTATTGTTCATAGCACCCCTCAAGTACAAACTGGTGTTGAACAACCCATCGTTGAAGTTCCACAAGCTCCTGACGATATTCCAGTAGATCAAGGAGTTCAAGAGTTGCCAAGAACTTTTGAACAACAAGTTGAACCACATACTTCTCAGGAAGATGATGGTACGACATTAAGAAGATCTACTAGACCAAAGAAATCAGCAATTCCTAGTGATTATGTTGTGTATCTACAAGAATCTGACTACAACATTGGAGCCGAAAATGATCCCGAGTTCGTCTCCTGTTTTGAGGCTACTTTACATGGTGTATGGCTTAAGAGTTTCATTTCTGGGCTTAGAATTATGGATTCTATCTCTAAGCCATTAAGAATATATTGTGATAATTCAGTTGTTGTTTTTATGGCTTAAAACAACAAAAGTGGGAGTTGAAATAAACACATCGACATTAAGTATTTAGCTAAAAGGGAACGTGTTAAAGAAAAGAAAGTGGTCATTGAGCACGTCAGAACTGAATTGATGATCGTTGATCCTTTGACTAAGGGCATGCCACCATTTAAATTCAAGGATCATGTAATGAATATGGGACTTGGTTCCATTATGTAGTTTCTCATTGTATGGAAAATGTTATTTTAATGAAATTCTTAATTATTGTGATGTTTTTTCTCATATTTATGTGCACCTTAAGTTGATTTGAGAAAATTCATTTAAAAAGGGCCAAGAATAAACATAAGGTTTATTCATTAAGAAATTGTTGCCAAAAAATTTATAATAAGAATAAATACATAGTAATACATGGAAGATAATAGTCGTCATTAGAGGGCTTATCGCCATGATTCATGTATCTATTACTTAATATAGATTGTCAATGGGTTTTAAGTTGAGACATTAAGTTTGGAAGTATGGACCAAGTGGGAGAATGTTAAGCTCCATTAATCTGGAAACCAACTGCTGCCTACAATTATGGAAACCAACTGCAGTCTTTCCTTAATTTCTGGAAACCAACTGCACTAATTTCCTTAAATTAAGGAAATCAACTACAGTTAATTAATTTTCTTGTTGGGAGCTTCTGAAGTGGTCCATTACTCCATCTGGAGTTCTCTACCTTGATCTGTGGAACACCTGACACATAGCCATCAGAAGCTTGATGGAATCTTGGCTATAAATTCATCTGTTTGGTCCCCAAGCTTGCATCTCAATCCCCTTCAGTTGTTTAAACCATCTAGCTGAGAGAGCAGAGCTTGGAAGTGCCTTCATATTTTCTGTGATTTTTTCTTTTTGGTTGGATTCAAGCTAGAGTGTTGTTTCAGTAAAAGGAAAGCAAGTGGACTGTGGTTTGCAGCAAGAGCGTTATCAATGGCTGGAGGTAATCCTGGGCACTGAAATTTCAATTTTTTAGATTCTTTAATTCCACATATAGAATCGCTGTTGTAATTTCTTATAGTAGGTTATGGTGTGGTCTATAAAGGAAAGTTGAATTCCAACAGAGCTTCCATTACTGTTAAGATTCTTGACAGACATAGACACAAAGAGGTATAATTCATGAATGAAGTGGTCACCATTAGACGGGTCCGTCATGTGAATTTGGTTAATCTATTGGGGTATTGTTTTGAAAGCCCTATAAGCGCAGTGGTGTATGAGTACATGCTCAATGGATCTCTCAATAAGTTTCTGTTTGCCAGAGAAGAGCGCGGGCAGGTATGAAGGTGGGGACAACTGCATTCCATTGCTTTGGGTTAGGCTCGTGAAATTGCATATTTACATCAAGATTGCGAGAAGCGCATCATACACTTCACTTCGACATCAAGCCTCACAATATCTTGTTGAACGCTGACTTCACGGCAAAAGTTTCTGATTTTGGTCTGGCAATGCTTTGTGGAAAGGAAGACGACCATATATCAATGACGGCGAGGAGGGGAACGCCGGGATATGTTGCGCCAGAGATGTGTTACAGTAATAAATCTGATGTTTATAGTTTCGGTATGCTGTTGCTAGAGATTGTTGGGGTTAGAAAGAATATCAATTCCCTGGTGAGCCGTTCAAATCGGCTGTACTTTACTCAGTGGGCTGTCAATATGCTTGAGAATGAGAATGAGGAGTTGCAGATGAGATTACGCGGAGGAAGAGTCGGAGGAATTGAAATAGACACGAGGCGCGGGCCAAGAGGCTGATGACTAAATTTGGGCTCTGGTGCATTCAATACGAATCCAAGGATAGTCCATGTATGAGTAGGGTTGTTCAAATGTTAAACGGAAATGAAGAAGACGTGGACAACCCTCCGTTTCCCTTACGTTTCTCTTCTACTACACCTGAAATACCATTATTGTCTTTTGCTCAAAACACTTCTTACTTGGGAGGAACATTGTAGATTTTTATGTGGAACTTGTTTTATATTATAGAGATCTGATTGCATAAAGAGTCTGCTATGATAGAAGTATGCAGTTTCGGAAACTTGTGCACAAACCATGATTTCATTCTATTTATTTGAGTCGTTCATATATGCGAAATTCAATTTATATATTACCAAATATATTAAACTTTTTTTCACGTGATCGTATGAATAAATCTAAGTTTCCTTCTGACGTTTGCAATTACTATTTATGCGGCGAATGCTAATTTTTTTAGAAACTTTAATCCGAGCGTAAATTTAAGCATTCAGATGTATAACGTATCACCACTAAAGTTACCCGTTGAATTTTTAAGTAATGTTGCGAAAATCCGATGTTAATGTGTTTAATGTATAACCACTAAAGTTAATCATTGAATTTTTAAGTAACGTTGCAAAAATCCGTATCTATTGGTAAATAAGGGAAGAATAATTTTTTTAAGTATTTCAAATATTTATACATGGTAAAAAAAACTTGGTTATAAGACATGAGATGTTTTAATTATCAACCAAAAAAAATTATTAATAAAATATTCATTTATTATTTAGTTATATAATGAAATTAGATACATAAATTATTAATTAATTATTTTTTCTTGTTTTTTTACTCGAAAAAGTAATGTTTTTTTTTAGAGTAAGAATTCTGGGAGCTAGTATTGGACTCTCATGTCTTTTAGAAGAAGTAGGAGGAGGTAGGCTACATCCTCTAGTGGTGAATATGCAGGTGGTTTCACCTCCTCTTCCTAATGCTCACCCTTCACCTCCTCTATCTCTCTCTCCCCTACAACTACTACTTCATCCTCTACCTCTCTCTCCCCTACAACTACTACCTCCTCAAATGCCTCCTCCTCTAACTTATCAATAGTCAATTCCATGTGAGGCCTCTCACCCTCAAATTTTCATGCAACAATGGTGTTAATCACATCCAATGAGATGGCCTCTAGGTCTGCTATTTTTTGAAGTTTCCTCACCCATAATGAGAGATTGTAGTACATGTAGACCATGTCATTAAGGCGCTAGGACTCTAACTTGTATGAGGGTAATGAATTATAAATTATAAATTACAAAAATAATTATTAATTATTAATTATTAATTGTTCATTAATCACTTTTCATAGAAACTATTGTTTCTTAAATCCCTCATCCCACTTATCACCATAATAGCTATGAATGGCTTATTTGGCCCTATCAATGACCTCATACAAGTAGCCAATTGTGGGCTTGTCTCCATCAACCAATCGAAGAACATTTACCAAAGGTTTAGTAATGGCATACACCTCCTACACTACTTCCCAAAAGCCCTCTAATATGAAGCTAGTCAGCGCATGGTCTTTCCCTATAATTTGTGGGTAAAAGATCAAGAACGCCACTCATCTGAAAGAAACATTCTCTTGACATCCCACATAGAATTCAAGAGACTTGAATAGATATGAAGCTAGTGGCAAACCATGTAATAGAATGATGCACCAACTCATTATTATTAGTGAATCTTATCATAAAATTGAGCACAGTTGCATTGTTATGTATAAATTTTATTATGCTCTTTGATGATTCAAAAATATCCTTGACATAAGGAATTTTCCTTATATCCTCTAAAATCAAATCAATATGAGTATGTGGCACAAGGTGTCTAAAACACGTTAGCATACATCTCCATAAGAAACTTTCCAATTGCAACATAATTTGTAGCATTGCCCATTATGACTTGGACCTACCTCCTAAATGAATGCATAAAACAAATTACATAACAATCTAATTAGTTCTTAATATGTAAATTGTAAAATGTTTGGATATATTTTTGTAAAAATATTCAAATTTCTAAGGATTTTATATATCCTCTATAATTGTTTTTCTATTTTTAAGGTAGATACATTTTATTTTATAAAATTTGAATCATTTTAACAAAAAAATGGAAATTCAGGAATATTTTTTGGGGAAAAGCATGGAAAATTAGTATATTTTGCTAAATTTAGAACCTAAAATTTTCCCTATTTTCAATCACACATGGATTATTTTGTATAGAGATAAAGTTAATGTTCAAACAAGATCCATTCTATATATTCGCAATGACACACAATGTTTTTTTTCATGGAATGCATATCCTCCAAAAACCCTCCAAGCACTTCTTGTCATGTTGAAGATGGTACTTAGTGTAAATAGTTTTGGCAACCCAACCTAGTGGGAACCTAAAGTAAACCTCAATAACATTGTAGCATGTCCAATCCCCTTTGTTCCTTACTGAAGGCATGGGGTATCAAATTTTCACTTTTCTCATTCAACTCGAAACTCCTTTATGAGATAGATCAAATTTTCACTTTTCTCATTCAAATCAAAACTCTTTTATGAGATCATCATCACATTATACTTCTCAAGGTATTTATAGTGGTACAAAACTTATTAAAATTTGAGTCTCGATCATTAATTCTAGTCATTTGAATATTTTCACCCTTGGCTACATGTCATCGCTATTGAGAAACTATTATGTGGAAGGTGTTGTGGAACACCATTCCATGTTTCATGCCAAGTTGGGTGTTCAGTCAACACCAAGACCATCCAACTCCACCATCTCAACAAGTAGCCTAATTAATTCACCTTATGTACATTTTCATGAGTGGGGTTTAAATAAAACTTTAATTTATAAATCCACATAATTATTTATATTCCACCATTATTAAATAATGATTAAATCCCACACTCAAATAAAACTCACACGTGGAAATTATCCACATGCTAAATTTCAAAGTGCTAAAGGCCTCATCGACCATGGCTAGAACTTAAAAGTTCTCCATAGTTCAACCCAAAATAGTTAAACCAAAAAATTTTAGTTCATCGCAAATGAATTAATTACCTCAAACTTTTTATTGACCCAAACAGTTAAGTACCCCAACCTTTCATATACTGATAAAAAAAGAGCACTCTTTGAATTGAGGAAAATTTCTCTTGTATAATGGGTTATTACCTAAATTTACCACATCCACTTAAGTAAAAAGATTTCTTACTAACCTTTTCTAACCCTAAAATTTATGCCAACATTTCTCAAAATTCACATGAATTTATATAGTTGAAGTTTTAAATTCAATTACTAGGAAAGGGAAACTTGGAAATTATGCATTCTCATGTAAATGATCATAATTATCCATATATTTTTCCCACCATAATTTAAGCAATTATTTGCACCAAAATATGTAGGTATTAGATGTAAATAAGAATACTTGACAAGAGTTACTTTCCATCATAATTTATGCATTCCTTAGTATAGAAATATGTAGGAATAAAAGCAATTAATTTCTCCACTTCAAACATCAATATGTTTCCCAAAAAAGTCTTGTAAAATAGAACTAATATATATTCATGCTAAAGTATATCAAATTCAAACATAAGTTTACGTCTTTAAATAATATGCCATAATCAAATAACCAAATTTCCATTATAAAAAATTTAAACACTACAAACTTCTAGTAGATCTATTTAAGAAGAAAATCAACAAAGGAAACACTTAACTGACATTCCAAGTTGGCAACTGATCTAGGAAGGAGATTTTTCCATCCAACTATAGCCTTATTTGCATATAAACTTTCTATATCTGGCTAGACCCCCTAGCTAGACCATGATACTGAAAGGGGAAAATCGATAAGTCATTAGTAATGGGGCTAGGTGAAAGAAACTCTCCTTCACATATAATAAGTCAGGGATGTTTGTTCCCAATTGATTCTATACCTCTATAATCTCCAGATGTCTCACGTTGGTTAGCAAAGTAAATAATAGAATCCATTCACTACTTTACAGTCCCTTAGAAATTTCCCCACCTATTTTCTCTCATGCTCAACCAACACACATCAAATCAAAGCCCACTCTACTATGCTAGAGTTTAGAGCTCTTTCGAAAGTGTTTGACATGTATAAATTCATTTTTAAGGAACCCAAAACATACTAGCATCATTCACATCCATGATTGGAACTTTTCTAGTCATATTTGGGCACCCAAAATGTAGTTTAATCCCCCATAATGCTTCAATCATCATTCCACTTGTGCTTCGAAACATTCTACCCATGAATTTCACTCCTCAAGTACCCAATGTGTCTTTGCACTTTATGGGTGTTTCTCTCTATGAGTGACTGGTCAAATTTCTTGTGTTCATGAATGTCTTACACCATTTTATCTTCATTGATCTCTTCCCCCTTACATATTTTTCCATAATCAATGTAGTCTATCATTGTACAATCCCACATTTACCTCAGTATCCTAGGCATTCCATGGGTCAAGTTCAAGATCTAATGAATGTACTCAACCCATTTGTTCCATTAAATTTTGAAGAACTATTATAGTTGCTATGCCAAAGTCCATATTTATGAGGGTGATTTTTCTGACTACCTTGTCCTTTAAAATCAATCGGTTATTGGGAAAAAGGGAAAAGGATTAGATTTAAATATGAATTTCATGGTAAAGCTTTGGAATTACTTGCAATTTCCCCACTCGTGGTACCATAGCATGTATCAATACTCCTATCTTCCAACTGACGGTGTCAACATATTTATTAATCAATCATTTATATTATGTATACATTATTTTTTTATTCATATAGTTCATTTTTGTCACAATAGCAACACATCCATGTTGACATAGGCAATATAACGTCATAATCATAATTAAGTATAATTATATAGAAATTAACATGGGTCAAGATAAGGATGTTAAAATCCCCTTTCCCTTAAAGGAAAAACATCCTCAATGTTCACACCAACTCTAAGCATTATTTTGAATGTAGCAACACCATCCCAAGTTTTCTAT